>NW_006498320.1:1409729-1440709 GCF_000471905.2 Amborella trichopoda
GCCTTAAAAATCCACAGGATAAGGTTGTTTTAACTTTGAAAAACCCTCTAGTTGATCATCTCGACATAGAGATGTATGAATATTACAAAACAAAAGATTTCAAGGTTGCAACCTTACATACAGTTTTTCCTATATATATAGTTGCAATAATTTCTTCACCATGTCAACATTAATTAATTAGTATATGCACACTTTAGTTTAGGTAAAATTAAAAAATTTAAAATACCTTTTGGTCCAGGAATATTAATTTCATAAATCGTTTTTCCCCACCATGTCAAGATGTTTGTTGGTAGCTAACTACGAATAATCTACACAACAAAGATTTGCTTGGAAATTTTTGATAATATTGATATGTATGATTGTGATTGGGATGATGTCCTCTTCATTTTCGGCAATAACAGACTCATTTAATTTAAATTCTCGCTAACTCAACTAAGTATTATTGTGTAATATTTGTCAATCCACTATAACTACCAAATATTATTAGAATTTATAATAAAAAATGACATATCTTTTTTTTTTATTTTATAATTATAAAAGAAATCATTCTTTTATTTTGGATTTTTCAATTTCAAATAATTAGGAATATATTTTTTAATTTTGAATAATGAAATCTAATTAAGTCATTTTTATAAGAATTTCGGGAATATAAAATAAGAAAATCGAAAAAAATGTTTTTCCTAATTTCGCATATTGAAATTACAAAATAAAGAAATGAGCTAATTTTTGGAGAAAAATTATTAAATTATAAATTTTGAAGTAATTAAATTCGTGAGACAAAATTTTAATATTAAATTGGAGTAATTTAAATTCATTTATACTTGTTTAGGGAAATCAGAAATTTTGTTTAGAACTCCTTTTGTTGAAGTCCATTTATGAACCCGTAGCTGCTAATCAACAGGACCAGGCAATCATTCTTCCACGTTTCCTCTATCCGCTTCTATTTTTGGTGGGCAAAATCGGCCATCGAGAAAATCATCTTATGCCAGATGCCCGTAAGAGAGAGGTTGAATTGTTCAAGTTTCATACGAAGTATTCCGACGATCCCCACGATCCCAGTTCGAGCTGTTGGAATTGGAATAGGTTCGGCAGTGGATCACAAAATCTTGGCAATCTTCTCTATCTAATCAATAGAGGAGTCCTTTTGGAAATGGTCCGTCCTGCACCCATCCCCGAGTACATGATTCAATAGGAATCACACAAGGATAGATTGATACGATATAAACTTTTGGTAAAATGCCCCACCATAACCCCACATATAGATTACATTACATAGTAAGTTTTAGGGATTGCCACTTATCTATTCAGCGACTTTGGCACTGGACGTTCCCAAAATGGGTACTATCGGATCAGACCTCAAGGGCCTCACTCCTCTCCCAATTGAGTGAGGTCCAGTCCAATCAATATGGGCCACACCACATCCACACCAGAAGAGAGGGAAATAGGAGATGCATAAGAAGGAGATTGGATCAAGCTATGGCAACCACAGATTGGGTGCTAGCTTACCCAGAGTCTAAAGTGGAGCTTTTCCCAAAGACCACTACCCTTTGCTAGTATCCATATCAGATTTGGGCCCAATTGGTCTGAAGCCCTTTAAACATTTTTCGACTTGGCAAAAAGCACCTGGTTTTATGGATCTAATTTTGGCCAGGCAAAGTTGGGGGTACACCGATGTTTCGCTTTGTTACTAAGCTTAGAAGCCCATTGGGTTTGCTTGTAGAGCTAAGCGCTATGGTTGAAGAGTGCTTTGCTTGTTGCTTCACACTCGTGACTATGGTAGAAGGGGCGAAGCTCGTTGTCTCCACTGGCTTTGCTTGTTGCTACCTAGCGAACAAAGTAGTGGCAAGCAATGAGCTCTCTAGCGGAGCGAGTGCTTTGATGTGTAGCCAACAAGCCCCGAGCGAGAAGATGCTACACAAGCCAACCACTGGCAAAGACGCTTAAAGCCACAAATGAGGCGGAGGTGTCAGGGAAGGGAACTGGAGTAACTATGCCTTGAATGAGCGAGCCAGGGCGAGGGATCAATAGATAAAGAGAATCCATAGTGTATAATGAGGTTAGAGATATGGTTTGAAGGGGTCCGAAAAAATCACATGTATAGTGAGTTTTATACCTCGAGCGAAAATAAGCACCTTTTATTCAACATCATTCGAAGCTTCGCTTCGCAACCTCGGTCCATTCAATCAAATCAAGTAGTATTTGCTTACTATACTGTTGAATCTCACGATTATTCTCCTATGGCTCTAGCTACTGTCTCCCACATCCAACTCAACTATTACAGCCCACAGATAGCATTTATTTTTCAGTTGAGTGATGATCTTCTTCCCCATCAGCGGGCATTGGAGGGAATTACCAATTTAGGATTCTTTAACGGGGAGGTCATCAACGGTTTGTGGTGATAGATAGAGCGAGTTTCTCATTCCATTGGACTACTTTATGACTGAACCATGTAGGCATGGATGAGCGTGGAGAAGCAATGACAACAAGGGATGGGATAGGACGACGCGACCATATAGGGGTAGGATGATCACGGCTTGTATCAAGGAAGGATATTCTCGGCCAACTACTCACACTTCTTATGTTCAGTTACCATAGTTGTTTTGAGATCAAGAACATTCTTTTAGTCACCATAGTTATTTTGAGATCAAGAACGTTTTTTATAATTTACTTTTTTGATAATATCATGTTAAGCATTTTTTTATAATTTTCAACAAACACTCAGTCTAGAGTCTACAATACAATCCCAACATTCAATTTCCAACTTTATTTGCAGCCCATATTTGACAACCAAAAGAAAAAAAAAAAATCAGCAATGTAGTCTACATTTGCGCTTATTATTAAGTGTACATTAATTCAAACCAAATAGTGAACACAGAATAGGATACCACCAAATGAAAGAACAAATAATCAAAATGAATATGGACTTCAATTTTTTAAACAAAAAATAGATAACATAATCAATGACAGAGGAAATTAAATGGACAAAAAAGAAGAAGGAAACAATCAAATCTGAGAGCTCTCTTTGTCTTAGGAAATGGAGAAAACAAGAGATTTCATGCAGTAAACTGAAGCTGGACTTTGTAGGAGGGTTTCTGCTCAGTTCATCGGATCAGCCTCAACTTTTATTGCTGGCTAATTCGAGATGCCTTTCACAAACCCCAACCCTATAATGTAACCCCATTTTTAAGAAGCAATGAGCCCACACTCGCCTATTTCCATGGTGGCCACACCAAATGCCACAACCATCTCAGAGCCCAATGACAACAACTTGTACAGGGTTTAGAGGTGAGAGATTATCGCATTGGGATTGTCTACGCTCACTCTTTCTAGACAATCTCTGTTGCGAACGCTGATCATCATCTCGAATTCTTGGAAAATAAGAAAGAGATACAAAATTGCTCAGTTCTCATTGAACTGTATATTATGGCGAAGAGGGAAATACCTTATATTCACTAACGGCGATGCACTTACGCCTGATTCTCTCTTTCTCACACTTCTCTCTCCGAGAAAGCAAACGACCTATGGACAAGGGGCGAAAGCGTCTATAATCATAGCGAGAAAAGAAAACTTGTTAGATGGGTTATGAAATTTGGATTAACGAAGGGATATAAATTACAGATAATTTTTGTACAAAGCACGAAGCAAGTTGCAGTCTGAAAAGAGTTGGTAGAATCTGTTAAATGAAACCACAAAATTAAAACGTGGAGAAGGGATAAAATTAAGAAATGTTCTAATTTTTTAAGTAAAACTTCTTAAATTATTTTCATCCAAAAATTTCAAATTATTTTAATCCAAAACTTAAAGTAATTTAAATTATAACTATGATTTAATCTTTACTATATATAACCAAATAATTATAAAAAAATTGAAAATATAATTATCAATTAAATATAAATATGTACTATGTTGTTGTAATTGATATCATTGGACAATCAAAATATTAACATTGGTCGGTGAAGATATTTAAAAAGAAAAAAAAAAAACTAAACAAGGTAAACCCCTCAAATTCAGATAAAAAAATGAATCATGAGTAATAAAACATGATTTAAATTAAATTTCAAGACTTAAAAAATCCAAAAAATGCAAAAACTTTAGCCTCCCAATAATTTTATTTACCCAAAAAAATGTGTCAATAATTTCAGATTATGAAAATCTGAAATTTAATGGAAAATTATATTTTTAGATTTTAAAAATAAAAAAAAATAAAAAAATAAAAAATGTCCCAACAATTATATTTAATAAAAAAGAAGGTGTCCCAACAATTTTCTATCTTAAAAATCCAAAATTTATTAATTGAAATTGCTGATTTTAAAAATCCAAAATTTCTATTTAGTGTTCCAACAATTTCAAAATCAATTTTAGATTTTCAAAATCCAAAAATAGCATTTTAGCATCCTTGAAGCTTTTCATATTTCAAAAAATCCTTTTTGAAGTAAAAATTCTTAAACTTAAAAATTTTCAAATTACTTTAATTCAAAATTGAAGAAACCTTAATCTAATTTTCAATTATTTTGAAATATGTTTATTTAATATAATTAACACCAAATTAATACAACTAACTTATTTAATACTCAGTTCATGAATTATGTATTATTGTGTAATGTATGTCAATAGTATATTAATACTTAATTTCAAATTTTGAATAATGAAATATATCACGATTATGAATTCTTAATTTCTGAGTTTCCATATGGAGTATAGTAAGGTTAGATATGGACTATGGTCTAAGATTGTGTGTTTAGTGGTCTATGGAGTATGGTAGGGTTGTGTAAGGACAATGGTCTAGGATTTTGGGGGTTGGTAGTCTAGGGGTATCTCTCAAGTAGTAAAAATATTCTCTCTCTCCTCTCTCTTGGGTTGAAAAATGAAGGCACACACAAGAAAATCACCGACTTCTCAAGCTATTGCACTTTATTTTCACCTTATTTTCAACTTAGCTAAGCTTCTAGGTTACAAATGAAGGAAAATAACTTATATAGTGTCATCACCAAACAAGGGTGGATACACAAAACTATGCGTAATTGCTAAAAAATAAAGTAAAATGAAGTAAAAACTTATTTCCATTTTTTGTCTAAAAATGACCATTTTGCCCCTTCAAACTTTCATGAAAATGACAAGACCATCCCTCAAAATGGGCCTCTTGCCTTTCCTATAGTTTGGGGCTGTTTTTGGAGCTTTCTAACGACGTTACGGCCAAACTAACACCGTAAAAGTGGTGGTCTTCTTGAGATGATCGATTTAATATGAACTTTGAGTTTTGCATTGAGCTTTTGACCATAGTTAAAAAATCCAACCAAAATTCATAAACTTGAAATCTTCATACTATGATTTTGCTCATTTTGTCATCTTTTTTGTCATTTTCTTTACCACAAATCGAAGGAGGAATCATTGTGATCGTTTTGCAAAGAAAACCTCCTCAATTTGGAGTCCATTTGATCACTTTTATAATTTGAAGATTGCTGAAAAATGGGATTATGGAAACCAAAAAATGTTCTTTCTTATTAACTCAAATTGGGTACCTTCCTGACCTCAATCTTGTGGAAATCATATCTCAAATTGAAGCCATTCAAGTCACGGTCACAACGGACCCGCTCATGGCCCTATCGGACTTTAGGGCTTCATGAATTGGCCATGGCAGTAAAATGATCTCATGCCTTAAAAACTCTGCACTTTCCATGTTTTTGAGAATCATTTTTTATGATTTCTCCCCATTTAGCAGCCCCCACTACACGTGCCATATGTAAAACGTGTGTATTGATGAGACGTACAACATATCAAACTTTGGGCTCGATCCGGGTTCAAGATGAAAAAGTTATGTCACTTGCTGAAAATCAAATTTTTGAAAAACACATTTTCCATAAATAAAAACTTCTTCACTAAAGCCTATCATGTAATGTTGTACTAAGGTTTGGCTTACCAAGATTTGGCTTATTTGGACCCTCTGGGGGCCAATTTTCCTAAAATGGGTAGGCCTTTTGAGTCCGTTTGAGGTGGACTGACGGCCGTCTGAAACTTTGGCAATATAACTCTAGTTATAAGGTATTTCAGGCATGTTAGAGTGAAATATTACAAACAAACATTTCGCTATGATATGTTTTATCTTTGTCGGATCGAGACTAAACTTGGTGGGTATCTTTGGGTCATCAAATACTACCCTCACATGCTTTTTGGGTTTGATCTGACACCTTTTCAAATTCTTCCAAAACTAGGCTTATTTGGTCATTGTTCTTTGGAATTTTTGGTATCTATAGGTCTAGGTTGCCACTAACTTATCCTTTATTCACACCAGGGATGCATGCGTCAAAAATACCCTACAAGAAACATATTCCCCAAAGGCTCAACACCTAGGCGGATGCGCTCACCAAGCTAGGTGCGACCATCCAGTTGTCAATAACAGAGGACGTACATCGAGTTTGTGGATGGAATCGATTGTGACAATGAACAATGGTTATTCACTGAATGCTCACCATACCCATTCGAGGCACTGCTCGCAGCTAAAGATGCCCTTAAAGCCACAAGTCCACCCCAAGAGCCCCATATCTATGAGGTGAACGATTAAGATTCAGAAGCTTAGCCCTCGTTGTGTGCTGAGATCGAGCAAGTAGATGACTAATGAGAACTTATACTTGACTTCCTCAGGCACAGTCACAAGCGTAATGAAATTCAGAAGTTAACCACAAGATATGTGTGCCTCAATGACATCTTGTACGGGCGCTCTTTTGATGACTTGCTTCTCAGGTGTGTTGATGAGGAGGAGGCAAATCAGGTGCTCGAAGATATTCATGTTGGAATCTGTGGGCTGCACCAATCCAGTCCCAAGCTTTATGATTGGATCTGAAGATTGGGATACTACTCATTGACTATGATTGCGAATTCAATGGCCTATGTAAAGAGATGCCAAGTTTGCAAGATACACACATGCTTCATCCATTAGACCGCAAAACTATCCATCCTATAGTGGCATCATGGTCATTCGTGCAATGGGGCATGGCCATTGTGGGACCCATTGACCCACCTTTTGCTGCAGGGCATGTCTTCATCCTAGCTGCCACTGACTACTTCTCCAAGTGGGCTAAGGCCACCCCTCTCAAGCAAGTCCCTGAGATTACTGTCGTTTACTTTGTTTACCACCACATCATCTACCAATTTGGTGTGCCTGGCCGGATTACTTCAGATAATGGTCACTAGTTTTGTAGCAACCACATAGACCACCTGGCTAACCAGTTCAGCTTTGAATGGAAGTATTCGACTATGTACCATCCCTGAGCCAATGGCCTAGCTGAGGCCTTTAACAAGTCCCTCTATGATGCCCTACGAAAATCTATCTCCAAGATGAAGAGGAATTGACATGAGAAGCCCCCTGAAGTCTTATGGACTTACCGCACCACTATGCGCATTCTACTAGGTCGACCCCCATCTCCTGGGTCGATGGAAATGAAGTAGTCCTGCCATTAGACATGTAACTCCCCTCACTTCGTAGCTGTTCGCCGCGGGATGACCGATGATGAGCAAACAAAGCTCTGATACCAGGAACATGATGCACTTGATGAAAAGAGGCTTGCGGCCTAACAAATCCTTGAGGCCTATCGAGCTTGATGAGACAAAGCTTTGATAAGGTAGTCGAATCCGCTCATTCACCAAGGGTGAGCTGGTCCTAGCAGTTAGACGTCCCATCGTGACTCACAACAACCACAAGGAAAAATTTGAACCAAAATAGGAGGGGTCATTTGTGGTCAAGAAAGCCTTCCCTAATGAAGGCTATATTCTGGTTCATGCTAATTGAGAAGAAGCTATGCCCCCAATTAATAGGTGTCATCTGAAGAATTACTACCTATAACCAGTGGTCTCAGCTGCACGACCCTAAACTGCGTAGCCTTGGTCCAAGCTACAAGACCTTAAATTACGTAGCATTGGTCCAAGTTACAAGAGTTAAACTGCGTAGCATTGGTCTGAGTAACAAGATCTTAAACTGCATAGCATTGGTACAAAGTACAAAGCTTTAAATTGCATAGCATTGGTCCAAGCTGCAAGACCTTAAATTGTGTAAGCACGCGTCCTTGGAGCACCATGTTAAACTTCATGGCATACAAGATGAGGTTTCAATGTAAGGCTTTACTCTTTTTTTTTATAAGATCTAGGCTTTGTAGAAACTGCATTCTATACGAAATTGTAGCCTTATTCCTAAAAGTGAAGTTGTTGCTTTAGAATGTGCATTTAATTAAGCACATAGATTTGACGCATTTTTCAAAACAATGTCACAAAATAATGTGATTTTTAAGACATGGCGAAATTTTGCATAAGGTTGCAACCTTAAATAATCAAATTCAAACATACCACCAAACTTTGTTATAAGATGCAATTTTGGTATCGAAATTTTTTAGGGTGGCCCGAGAGTATATTTTCATCCCTACTTAGAACATTTTAAAATTAAAAAACGGTTAAAATCAAGCAGATCCATAAAAATATGAAAATCTTAAAAATGAATGGTCCAGATAATATTACAAGATATATTATTGCTTTTTTAGAGTTGAAATCATTTTTCTCATATTATTAATACATCTCTGCATCGAGACAGTCAATTAGATGGTTTTCCAATATTAAAATGGACATTTTGAGGTGTGCCTTAGTTCTATAATTTAACGTCTCAACTTGTATAATCTCTCTCTACTTCTCACCCCACGCTTTACTCTCTATCTTATTTTCTCCTGCTTGTTGAGCCCAATAAGCAATTAAGCTTTGAAAAAGGTTCGATTTTTCAAGAAGCTCTTGAGAAATTGGTCCAGACTTCATACAGTGATCTCAATAGAGGACAAAACCAGCCATCATTTTTAATCATTACATTACCCAGTAAAGCAATCATCCAATCTGAATTAGAAGGGAGGTGAGAGTAGTTTTATTCCCAAAAATTAAAAGTATAAAAAACTGGAAAGAGCAAATTGGTACGACATACCAGTTGAGATGGTGCCATGTGCACCAGAAGATACAGGGTAAACAATCTCAATAGGGATGCTGAGTCAATTTGCAGCATCCCCACCTTCAGAAGCCGCCGCTAGGGCACGTTCTAAATCGACCTCCCCAATCAAATATCATTCGACCCAAAGCTTCCCCACTATCAGCAGCTGCCGCTAGGGCCTGTTCTAAATCGACCTCCATTCTCACGGAGGCTTCCACCATTAAAATAGCTCAACTTTTCGAAATCATCTAGCTATCAAAAAAATTTATAGTTTTTGAAAAATCAAAATTTAAAAAGTTCGCTTTTTCAAAAACTGAAATTGGGCAATTTCGTTTTTTTTTTTTTTTAAAAAAAAAAGAAAAAAAAAGAAGACTATTATCAAGTTAAAAAACGGATATTGTGTAATAACGAAAAGTTTAAGGTATTTTTGTAATAACTAGAAATATAATGGATATTTACATAATTTTTCCTAAATTTTATAGATCATTGCAATCTTATTTTTATATAAAGGTACGGTTTGTATAGAGCCTAGCCTCTAAACAATCAAATTAGAGCCTACCTTCAAATAGTATTGAGAAATGTGGTTTTATTATTGGAAATCTTTGTGGCAGCCTTAAAATATATTTTCATAATTATTTATAAAGTTCAAAGCTTCAAAAATAGTACAGATCGACAGATCTATAAAAACTTGAAAATCTTGACAATTGACGGTCTAAAAACGTGTTACAAAATACACTATTTTCAAAGCTTAAAATCTATTTTTTTCTCATGTCCATACATCTTGATATCGAGATGATCAATTTGAAGATATTTGGGCATCAAAACAACTTCTTCTAATGAACTTTTTGAGGTAGGCTCAAATTTGATTGTTTAAAGCCTCGGCTCTATATAAAATTTTCCCTTTATGGGTATAAATCTCTTATTTAAAATATGGGTGCAATTTCCAAACGGATGCATCCATAGGTGTAGAGGTAAGGTGCACCTTCAAATTTTATTAGGGTATATAATTTTGATGTAAAATGTTTTTAGGATTATCTCAAAATCTATTTTTATATCTAATTATAAAATTTTAAATTTAAAAAATAGTTAAAATCAAATAGATCTATAAATAAACATATGAAAATCTTGAAAATGGATGGTGTAGATAATATGTTGTAAATGCATTAGTTTTGAGTTCTAAAATCTTTTTATTTTTCATAGTCATGTCAAGACGATCAATAAAAAGGTTTTTCAGCACTAAAATTACTTTTTCGCGATAGATTTTTGAAAGGCATCCATGGTTCTACGTAATAAGGTAGCCTTCTTGTATAAACTTTTTCCTTAAAATATTCCACTTTATCTGGACTCTAACAAACAAAACGAGAAATAAAGGCAAGAGGTAACAAGTATAGTTTAGTAACATTTGTCCTTAATTGGAGTTGTCCTTAATTGGAGTGCGTGGTTTGAAAAAGGAAGCTTAGTACAAGCAATACAACAAAACACGCACCTGCTTTTGCGCGGCTCCATCATTTTCTATATTTCTTTGATCCAAATTCAAAAGCACGACCAAACACAAGAAAAAGGTTTATATAGAGCCGAAGTTCTAAACAATCAAATTAAAGCCGACTTCAAAACATTTTTTTAGAATAGGTTGTTTAGATGCTTAAATATCTTCAAATTTTTCATCTCAACATGGAGATGCATGGATATGAGAAAAAATTAGATTTTAAATTTGAAAAATAATATATTTTGTAATGTATTTTTGGACCATCAATTTTTCCGATTTTTAAATTTTTATAAATTTGCTTGTCTACATTATTTTTGAAAATTTAAATTTATAATTAAAAATAAAAATATATTTTAAAGCCCTCATAAATTTTTTTAATATTGATACGCCATTTCTCAACACTTTTTGAAAGTGTGCTTTAATTTAATGTTTTAAAACCCGCAACTCTATACAAACTGCACCCAAAACAAAATCCATTCTCCATTTTTGTATCCTCTCTAAAATCCACTAAAACTCAAATGCAGGTTTCTATTATAAGTCAGCTGACTGATATTATACATATGCGGGGCCTGCTCTTAAACCATGTTAGAAATGGATTTTCAATCTAAAATTTTAATGGTTAATGATCTAGATTACCGTGATCATGAAAAAAAAAATAAAAACATTTGAAATTTAAAATGTGATTTTTTTAAAATTTGTTTTTTGAAAATGTTGGTTGGAGAGAGAGGGGGGACATAGGTTGCGTTTGCTTGCCGCTCATTTACGGCGCACTCTGCCATTGCAGCAGCGGGCGCCAAAAGGCCCCATTAACCTTCTCGGGAATGATGAAGAGAGAGAGACACAAACGCTAACTAGGTTTTTAGTGAGATGGATTGTGGCACTGGATATCATATCAGCAGTAACAAAAGTCTCTTTCTTCTCTCTCTGCCCTTTTCTTTTGTATATTGACCTCTTTTCACTTTCTGCAACTTTCTTGTGATTCGACGGGCCTGCAGGACCACAACTTTCGTCAGAGTTGTTAAGCTACTCCTTGTATTACCAGATCGAAGAGAAAGAGATATCTTTCTGATCTGATCATCTATCCTCTCATTCTCAAAAGCCTTTTACAGAGTTTGGGTTTTCTCTGGTCATTGTTCTCCTACATTTTTGGCCTCTCTCTCTCCCTCTCTCTTTCTCTCTCTCTCCACATGTTTTGGTGAAATGTGACTTTTGCTGAGTCGGAGGCTTGGCATCAGGTGAGTTTTGTAGAATGAAGTATATTTTATTTATTTATTTTTTATTTTTTTTGAGGTTCATTTTTTACTTGCTTTAAGCTAGTGCGGTGGAGATGGGCTGCATTCATGAGAAGAGTGGTGCGCTCCTTTTCTGTTTCTGTAAAGATTTGTAGTTTGTGCTGCACTGGTGTCATCATTCTGTGTTTTATGAGCTTCACTTCTCTCTAAATTTGTGTATTTGTCGCTGCGCTTTTACGTTTATTCTATCTGGATGGCGATCAAAATTTTAATCAGTTTCCCCTTTGTGTTCAGCTCTGTTTTTTAATGGCTAAGATTCTTTTTTCTCTGTTTCTTTTGCTTTCTTTTCTAAATGCTTCCTTTTACTAGTAATAATGTGCAGGCTTGCTGTGTCTCTCTAAACCCCACGTATTGATTCATGCTTCTTATTCTTTTTATTTCCTTTTTTTTTTTTGAAGTTTCTGATTTCCCCCATGGAATTTTTCCCGCTAAAAATTTCTTGAAATATTTTTTTGGCATTTTAAAGCAAGCATGATGAAATTTTGCAGAACAAGGGATAAAGTTTATTTTGCGTTCTGTGCCGGTTAGAAAGATATTGTGGTGCTTTAGAAGAAGAAACAAACAAGGTGCAGAAAGATCAGGTGAGCTTTTGATGATCTGTTGTATTTTAGTCTTGATTCTGTACCCCAGGAGTGAGAAATATGTGATGGGAGAAGAGAAAGCTTCTATTTTCTTGGTGCATTTCGTTGTGGGGAAAAAGCATTTTTTTGTTGCGGGTTCCAAATTATTGAAAGAATTCTTTGTGGCAAATACTCAGTATGCTGAGAAAACCTGATCAAGAATTTCGTAGATTTTTTTTTCAAAAAAACCCAATTAATGAAAGTAGCCAAAAAAAAAAACGAGAAAGTGAAGTACAAGAAGATTTGGGGGAAAATGGCCGTCTGATAAAAAAGCCACCTCAATATTAAGCATTTTAAATTTATAGCAGTGTGTGAATAACTGCTTAAAATGATGAATTTCTGCATTTACAATTTTTAATATTTTTGTTTTCTTGTTGAGTCTTGAATCAAATTTTTTTTTGTTTTCTTGTTGTGTGGGAGATATTCATAATTTTATTATTTTTCCTTCTTTCTGAAAAAAATGGTTGCCATTTGTATATTGAAATTCAGGAAGGCAAGGAAAGGTTTGTAAAATTTCAGAAAGGGTTTGGCTTTTTCTGGATTCATGATTGTCTCTTTTTGGAAGATGGAAAAAGGGCCTTTGGGTGTTAGGCGCAGGAAAAAATAATAATGATAATAATAGTAATAATAATGGGGTGCTTTCCCATTGAGTAAGGAAGAAAAAGCATTAGGTAGAGAGAAGAGTAAAGTGAAAGAAGCAACAAAAGTCTTGGTGGGATGGGGCCACTTGCCTCCATCAAGAGGCCAAGTAAAAATCAACCCATAACAAGTAATAAAATAAATAGCAATGATCAAAACCCCTTTAGTTTCTACTATATTGATTGTTGTCCTGTTTTGGCATATTACTGAAACTTCAATATGTGTTTTAATTTTCATGACTAAGAGAAGGAAAATCAGGAAGGACAACTTATTTAATAAACAACAATGAAAAATCTATGTGGGGACAGTGAATTTCTGTGTAATTAATTTGAATGAGGCATGGTTTTTTTCTGTTTGTTGGTATTGTCCTGGATTTCTTGATTGTCAGGGCTCTATTTAATAAGGGGTGTGGGTCTATAATTTGAAGGAGTACAAAAAAACCACCTTTCTTTTTACTGTGATTGGGTGGATGGGAATCTCTTTGTCCTTGCTCATGCACGTGGTCCATCATTCTCTCTCCTCTCCTCCCTTGTGTGTTTGAATTTTGATGATATGATGGACTTATTGCTATTGGTGAGGAGAGCATGGAGGCCATGATTCCTGTATTTAATGTGGTCATGTGCAGTAATAGTAAGTACTCAGAGCCGTGAGTCCTGTGTGTGTCTGATATTTTCCACATATTGGGTTGGGTTGCAGGTCCAGTGTGTCACTGAAGGACTGTAAACAGGAAACTCAATCACCATTATGCAGACACCTAAGACAAGGTGCATCTCTCATTCACTCATTGATTCTTGTTTTACTCTCTCTCTATCATTTCCAAACTTAACCAATTCATACATGGAGATCGAGAGAGGGGGGGGGGGAATTTGGTATCATGGGTTCTTGCTCATTTTGGTTCTAGAAAATTTCTCATCTTTTTCTATGTGATCTTAAAAATTGACTAGGAAATGACAGATATATCTTACTTTTGGAAACTAAAAACCAGATTCATGAACTTTCTTTTTTTTGGGTAATTTAGTGAGGAAAGGGTCAGTTCCCCGAGATGTGACATTGTAATTCCCCACCATCCTGACCACCTAGCCTTGAGTCCGTTACTGATTTTTGAAATATTAATCGGATTTACTCCTTGTTTGCATTTTCCTTTGATTGAGACAGCTGGAGTTGATAAAATGAAGTGTGACATAGCTTTATCGGTATTTTTTTCTCAGTTTATGTCTGAGTTTTGTCTTATTGTATGTCCCTGCGTCTTGTTTTGGCGTGCATTCTTGGGAGGCGTGAAAAGCTGGGCCTTTTCTTACAATGGGAATGCGTCTGTACTTACTGTTAGTCAACATTCTGGAGGAATGTAGCGCTGTACATGCCTTTTTCACTTCTCAGGAGCTTGTGCTTTCTACATTTCAAATTTCCAAAATGTGAGGCTCATATTCTTTTCACTTCTATTACGTGTTGACATCAGGGATACCATGCCATATAAGAAATCCTCACCTTAGTGGGGTTTGTTCTTATTACTTTCGTGTCCATTATGTAACAATGTCCACACACACACACAGTATATGCGCACACACATTTTATATTTGATAATGGAATATTTTTGGTCATAAGCAGTATTATCTGAACTAGTGCAACCACCACGTACACATGTTTCAATTTAGATTGCTTTTTTGTTGGTCATAAGCATACAATAAGCTTTATGGAATTTGATGGTAAATGTTTACATGTTTGGTGCAATCGATTGAACATTCCAGTTCATTAGAACTCATTTTGTTCAGTTACATCTTCACTAGTAATTCAAAACCTAACTTGCACTATGTTCTAGTCTGGATATTATTTGGCATACTTAATTTAGGAATAAACTGCTGTTTGACAACTATGAATATTTTTGAAGCAGAAACAGTTCTACAGAAATGCCTCACCGGACGTCACCTGCTGGCACCCCCAGAACAGCAGCTCGTCAACTTAAGACGCCGGGCTCAGAATCTGACTCAGCCTCGGTGCATTCAGCAACCCGGACCCCCACTGAACGGAGTCCTAAACTTGTGGATAGAAGATCACCAAGAAGCCCGGTGACTGAGGTACACTTGCATCATTAAGAGAGAAATACGCACAAGGAGATTCTGCTGGTTACTGATAACTTATTTTTAAATAATTATATACATCTTTGTGGTTAATAAAAAATTCTTGAGTGTCCTTCAAAAAATAAAAAATGCTTGAGTGGTAGGCAGAGGTATTTTATTTTAGGAAGCAGTAGAGCTTCCTTAAAAATGTTATTTCCCCTCATTTCCTCTTCACTGGAGTTTATTGAAATGCTTTTTTTTTTTTTGCAAAGAACATTGATGGTTCTTGTTTTTTGCTGTTTTCGTTGTTTCCTGAAAACCCAAATGATGTAATTAGTATCTTCAAAGATGCTGCTATCCTCCATCACAGAAAGAAACCAGCATTGTCCGATGATAAATTTACTATAGTTTTGGTTGACATTGTCGAAAGCACTTTTACCTTGTCTGCTACCTATGTCTCTGTAAAAAGTTTTACAGATAACTATGGTTTTGCCACTATTACCAAACCGATCTTACTTTTGCCCTGTATTTACCTATATTTATTGGCTTCTGCTCCCTGAACTGCTTGATCAAAACTGACTACCCACTGGAAACAAACTAATCCATCCTCTTTTTAATTTGCTTTTTCCTTTTCAATCCCATGTTTATTTGGACCATACGTTTTTTAACGTCGCCTTGGAGTCCAAGTTGATCATACTAGTCTTTTGAATTGAAGTGGTGCTTGATGAATTCTCCAACTTCGTTGAATAATATCAATACAGCAATGGCGCCTTAATTGACTAATATTTGATCATTCCGAAGAAAAGTGCTCGACATTTGATACCCCTTCTTCGAATCGCAGAAGAAGCGCCCAACAAGTCGGATATCAGAGCTAGAGTCCCAGCTAACCCAGCTCCAAGACGACCTTAAAAAAACCAAGGAACAACTATCATCAGCTGAATCCTCTAAGAGGAGAGCCCAGCAAGAAGCAGAGGACACAAAGAAGCAGCTTGCTGCCATGGCAGCAGAGCTTGACCAATCTCAGCATCACCTTGTTGAGCTCTCAGCTGCTGAGGATGCTCGTCTATCTGAGCTTCGTCATATCTCTCATGAGCGGGATCGAGCATGGCAATCTGAACTCGAAGCTGTGCAAAAGCAGCACTCTGCTGATGCTTCCGCCCTTGTATCAGCCGTCCAAGAAGTTCAGCGTCTTAACCATGAGTTCTCACTTGCTGTGGACTCAAAGGTCTTACATGCCAAACAGGCTGGTGAGGCCTACTCTCAGCTTCATGCCCTCAGGCAAGAGATGAATGAAGCCTTAGATGTTATCCAAGACTTGAAATCACAGCTTGAAGAATGCAAGAAGTCGGAAGCCATTGCATTTACGAAAGCGAATGAGGCCTTGCATTTGAAGGAAATTGCAAATGCTGTTAATCTGGAGTTAGAGGAAGCAGGAGCTGAAGTGGGATCTCTCAAGGCATGCATAACCAAGCTAGAGTGTGATTTACTTCGATCCCAATCTGACCATGGCTCTGATCACACCTTAGAATACGAGCATATGAGAGCTGAGCTCAAGGCTTCAAAAGCAGAGATTGAGCAACTTAGAGCGGAGGCTGAAATTGTAGAAGTGAGGTTCCAAGAGGCTCAGATCAATGCCACTGTGCAAATGAGGAGCGCACGTGAAGCAGCTGAGAGGGTAAAGGCAGACGCAGAGAGGTCTTCAGAGGAGTTGAATGAGAGAGAGGCACAGCTCTTGGGTTTGCTAAAGGATTTAAAAATTGAGCTTGAGAAATCAAAGGCAGATGTTTTGGAGATGAAGGCTGATCTAATGGACAAAGAGACTGAGCTCCAAAGCATATCAGAAGAGAACGAGGGGCTCAAGAGCGAGGTCGAGAAGAAGAGAGAGGATTGGAACTCAAAGGCTGAGGTTGATGCTGTGAAGAAAGGGAAGGAAGAGGCTCTTGCAAGGCTTGAGGTTGCAATTGCAGAGGCAGAGAAGAATGAGTTGAAGGCTTATAAGATTGCTGAGGAACTGGAGGCAACAAAGGCTACAAACGCTTCTTTGGAGGCTGAGATGAGGAGACTGAGGGTTCAGACTGAGCAGTGGAAGAAGGCAGCAGATGCAGCAGCCACCGTGCTTGCGGCCACCCATGACAATGGGAATTTGGTGGTTAGGTCGGGGTCGATGGACTATTCGGGGGGAAGGTGTGCGTCACCGTTTGATGAGGATGGAGATGAGAATTCACCTAAGAAGAAAGGTGCAGTGCTGAAGAAGTTCGGGGATTTGTGGAGGAAGAAGAGTCAGAAGTAGGTGGACTCTTCAGGTGCGAACCTTCACAACACACAAACTCTCTCTCTCTGCACTTTGCATCAGGCTGTGTCTATTTTTTTCTCTAAATGGATCTCTCTTCTGTGATTTATAGAGGATTGATTTATCATCATCTCATGATTCCTTATTGACCACACCAGACCTGTCTCTCTTATAGTATTTACTGTTAGCTTTTCTCACTTTCTGAATCCTGACATTTTTATTGAGGGATGGTTTTGTATGTAGCGGAGGCCATTTTGGGATGGTGGGTTCTTAGAGACCTTCATGCATCCGGTCTTTTGATTCACGAAAAGTTTACTGTTAGGTTTTCTCACTTTTTGATTGCTGACATTTTTATTGTGGA
Organism: Amborella trichopoda; assembly: GCF_000471905.2. The sequence goes on from NW_006498320.1 coordinate 1,427,425, forward strand.
TTGGTTTTGTATCAGAGGCCATTTTGGGGTGGTGAGTTCTTGAGTCACTGATCATTTGTGTTCCGAGGTAAAGGAGCTATCTGCAATTGGTGGTACGGCCCCGTGAAATGCTACACTAACTCATGTTTTAAGTATAATGTGGTTTCTATACGTATCATGTTGTGTATAATTTCCTTTTTATTTTGACTTTTTCCTCCTGGACGAGTTGCTATAGTAGAATTATGAGAAATCTTATATTGGATACCAAAGGAATCTATTTTGTGAGTTCTGCTTTTCTCATCATGCAATGGGTACTCAAAATTCACGACGCTGCTGTAATAGTCTAGATTTGATATCCTGGATTCTGATATGTGATTTCAATCGAACTGAATATGTTGTTATGGGATTCTTCTATTAAAGTTTTTAAAAATCCGGGTGGAGATGCTATGATCATTGAATTGAAATGAGCTTCTAGTATTTAGGAATGGAATACAGTTAACAATTTAAAAAATAAAATAAAATTTAGAAATGGAATAGTGATGAGTGTTATGTTTTATTCCTTCAATAAATTCTTTTGGAGATGTTGCTGCTTTTATTAGCTGAAACTGAGTGAGAGTATTCTTCTACATTTTAAATTGCGTAAATTTCTTTAAATCTAATTTTAGTTGATGGTTTTTGTAGCTCTTTTCATGCCCGATCTGTTTTTTTTATACCTTGGTAGGGACTTTCGCCCATGACCATAGAAGGCCACTCACTCGAGACTTCCCAAAATGAAAAAATTAGGAAAATAGATGTTTCCAACATAGTATGAGGTCACAATTATTCCCACTCATTAGATGTCAAATTAGATGATTTAGGGTGAGTTATGAAGTTCGAGATTTTTTTTTTTTTTGGAATCTTGTGCCTATTCAATGATATTTTTACCACCACCTATTTTAAAATTTAAGAGACAAGAATATTTGTGATCTCTATGTACATAAGATACATGAAGGTCACAAATATTCTTGTCTCTTAAGTTTCAAAATAGGTGGTTGTAAGAGTGTCATTGAATAGACAAAAGGTTCCAAAAAAAAAGAAAAATTCTCGGATTTTGTGACTCATTTCAAGTCATCCAATTTGACACCTAATGAGTGGGAATGATTGTGATTTTATATTAATGCTGGAAACATCATTTTCCTAGTTTTTTCATTTTGGGAAGTTTCCATCAAGTTGCCTTCTATGGCCATGGCGAAAGTCCCTACCGAGGTATAAAAATAACAGATCGGGGATTGGTAGCTCAGATCGCCCATTTGAAAAACCAATTTGGTTTGGTGGATCGATGATCTGGCCGAATGAACCAGCCAATAAAATTGAAAAACAACTAAAAAAATAAAATAGGAGCTGATTCTAACTGGTTCTTTTAATTGAACTAGCCGGTTTTGTTAGAGAATTGGTCGGCTCATAGAGGGAACTGACTGGTTCTTGATCTTTTGGTTGAATTGAATTGGCCCCATTTGTTCTTGATCCAAACTAGTTGAGTTCGGTTGGTTCGCTGTTTTTTTGAACCTTGGACTGCCGAGCCAGTGAAGTAAAAACCAATTTTGCTAGAAAATCAGTGAACCAATATTCGATCAGTTTTTGGTCAGATGGCCTGTTTGATTTTAGCAGCATGTTTCGTTAAATGTTGTTGGGATATTTTTTTTAATAAAATTTGTTTAAATTGTTATATATTTATTTTTATTTATGTTTTTTAAAAGCTGGACCTACTTATTCAACCGTGGTCGGATCAATTTTGATTAAACTAAATCCTTTTCGTAAATCCCTTTTGTGCTGGTCCAATATTGATAGTGATCCAAACAAAGGAAAAACTCTGTACAAGTTAGTGCTGGTCCAATATCGGTTTGTAGTTAGTGCGGGTCCAATATTGACCGTAGTGATCCAAACAAAGGAAAACTATGTACAAGTTAGAAAAGGAAAAATTACATATAGATCGGAAAACTTTTCCAGAACTATGCAATAGTCCATATTTTGAGCAATTGTACCTGGAGAATCATTATTATTTTTTATTTCAACTTTGCCCTCAGCGGATGTTTTTAAAATCGTACCATATTTTTTTAATTTTCTGGTTTACAAGGTATCACACCGATCTTTTATTGGGATGCTATGATATTAAAAATATTAGATTACGTCATGTTTTTTATTTAATTATTATTATTATTTTTTGATGGCCTGGTTCAATATTTTTTTTAAAAAAAAAGAAAAGAAATTAAGCCATATGATGTTTCCGATCCTTATTTAATAGTTTTTAACATTGCAATGATTGCTACGTACGTCATGTTGTTCCATAAACCGTTTGATGTTAATTATGATGACCATGCTGTGGTGGATCATGCTTTTGTTGCATATTGGAAACATAGCTCGTGATCAGCTGATGTTGCTGCGTATTGGAAACATGCTTATGGCAGTGTAGAAAAAACTGGCTGGTTAGAATCAAAACCGGTCGGTTAGAATTGGAACTGGCCTGTTAGATCAGAATTGTTCGAGTTACGATTTCGGTTAGACCTAGTTTTGGGATTCTAGTTTGTATACACAAAAAAAAAGCTCAGACCAAAACCGATCGAAATATACACAAATTGGCTGGTTAGAGCGATTAGAGCATCAATTCAGCTCTTTGGAGCTGAGTTGAAAAAATATGCCACACTCCAAATTGTTGATTCGATTTTAGTTTTTTTTTAATCAAAATCTAGTGTTTTTGTAGATCATGGAGTTGGTCACAAGATTCAAGTCCTAATTGCATTGAAAATCCGAGACATAGAGCTCGATTTTGAGTGATTAGGGCATCGACTCAGTTTTTTAGAGCTGAGTTGAACAAATCCGCCTTACTCCGGATTGTTGATTCGATTTTGATTCTTTTCAATCAAAATCTAGGGGCTTTATAGATCATGGAGGTAGTCACAAGATTCAAGTCTTAATTTGAAAATCTGAGATTTGACTCGATTTTGAAAGATTACGACATCTACTCAATTTTTCTAAACTGAGCTAAAAATCATCTGCCAACTGCTCCATTTTGTGCTCGATTTGGTGATCGATTTCTACATTTGAGAATACAGGTATGAATTGCATGTGACTTTTCATTTAGAATTTTTTTTTAAAACGATTTTTTTAGTTACTCTTTATTTTGCTAGAAAAATATTTATTTTGCTCAAGCATCGTTCAGTTACCATAATGAAAAAATTACTATCACTTGAATTCGAAATTGGTGTCTTTTTACTGTACTTTGTATAATTTTCGAAAGAAAAAATACCACACATCAATGTGAAGAATTAATATACTCAGTTGGATAATGGATAGACGAAGCTGTAGCCGGCACTGTAACCTGGTTATTTCTAAAGATGACAATATCAAAGCTATTGAGCCTAAGGGCCATAATACAAAACACATACACTAATCTTTGTTTTTCTATTTTTATTTTTATTTTTTAGGTGTTTTTGACCCATTTCATTTAAAAGGGAAATGTTTCTATACTTCCCTTACAACATAGAAGATCTATGCTTCCCCTACCATTCAGTCGTCCAATTTTGATCAAGAGAGCCACTCACCGTTTGATCTTAGATCCGATGTCTCAAAGTATTTTATTTTTAGTTTTTTGTATACGAATTTTATGAATATGAAATTTAGTACATGTCATCTTCTCATTGGGTCGCACCTATAAAAAATAAGAAAAATAATTTTTTGATAAAATATATGACCACAATACCCCTGAAACATTTAGGGGTATTTTGGTCATTTTATTTTATTAGAAATATATTTATTTTTATATTTTGTGTTAGTGCTAGTTTAATAGATGATTGGACGTCCAAAATTTGGTGCCAAAATAGCTTATAGAAAAAAAAATGAAAAATAAAATAGTGTAGAGATGTGACATTGTGATTGGGGCAATCTTAGCCCTCCATTCTAAATGGATGGTTGGATAAGGGGAAGTACATAAGTTTTATGCTGTAGGGGAAGCATAGAAAGCTTGCCCTTTTCAAAAAAATCTACTAGACCAAACCGGTCTGGTTTCGACCATGTCTGGTTAACCATTCCGATTCGATTTTGAAAAAACTCCTCTATAGCGAGTTAGAGACATCGGACCACTATATAATTTTTAACATATATGACAAATGTGGTAAAATTTTGAAGGCATGTGACCGGTCCATACATAATGAAAAATACTTAGTTTAATGCGGTTCAATATTTCCAATAACGGACCACCCAACAATGGTTTGGTTCGATATTGGGGGTATTAGGAGCCCTAAAAACCAGAAAGGAAAAAAAAATAAAAATAAAAAATTGTTCTAGTGTTTACTACATGACTCGTGGGAAAACTGGGATAAAAAAAAAAGAAAAACAGGGACCTCAGAGTAAGATTCGAAAAAATATGGTCCAAGCCTTAATTTTGATAAATTTTTTTCCAAATTTCCTAAAAAAATAGTAGTTACAAGAAGAGTAACTAAAAAAAACAAGACGTTTCTTCAAACCAATGTTGTCAAATTCGGTTTTGGAGCCTTCTTCGGTTTGGCAAAATGAAGCAATTCAGTGATTCGGTCAATTTGGAGAGAGACTTCAACTTTTTATATATTATTTAATATAATTTATATATATTATTTAATATAAATAAATTTAATAGTTATCTATTAAAATATATAAAAATAAGGAAAATTATCACAAATATACCTTAATTTTCGTCTATTTAGAAAAAAACCCAACTTTCATAAACCTCGTCCACACCCTTTTTCTTCAATTTTGGTCATTTTGTGACCAAAATGACCTTCACAGTAGTCGTATTACCGTAATAACTTGAATTAATATTACAGTACTTTAAATACCGTAAAACCTAAGCCATATTATACGGCATTTTAAATTATGATACTTTAAATACCGTAAAACCTAAGCCATATTATACGGCATTTTAACTACCGTATGGATGTACATTAGATACATATCAAGGAAAAAGTTTATATAAAGTTGCAACCTTAAAATATAGAATTACAGATGCACCTAAAAAATCCATTGAAAAAGGTTGGTTTAATGTTAAAAAACCCTCCAATTGATCATCTCGACATCGAGACGTATTTATATATATATATATATATATAAGAAAAAGATTTTGAGTCCTAGAAGTAGTGCACCTTGCAATATATTATCTAGACCGTTCATTTTCAAGATTTTCATATGTTTATAGATCTACTTTATTTTAACCATTTTTGGAGTTTAAAATTTTATAATTAGATATGAATATAGATTTTTAGATATTCCTAATTTTTTACACCAAAATTAATTGTTATGATAAAATTTAGAGGTGCTCCTTAATTGGATTGTTTAATGTTGCAACCTTATATAAACCACACCCTACATATCACTATGGATATCTATATGTAGAGATATATATTGATAAGGTTCTTGATATTCATATCGCTTGATTATGATAAGATTTGGTATTTATTTGATGTATTTATCCGCCAGTAACAGTTAAGGATAAATACCATCAGTTATGCATAGATACCACGTAAATATGCTAAGCATCTATCTGTAGAGATATATATTGATAACGTTATTGGCGTTCATATCTCTTGATTATGATATGATTTGGTATTTATCTGATGCATTTATTCGCCAGTAACAGTTAAGGATAAATATCATCAGTTCTGGATAGATACCACCTAAATATGCTAGGCATTTTATACGCTAGTTCAAATGCCGTATAATATGGCCTATGTTTTACGGTATTCAAAGTACCGTAATTTAAAATGTTGTATAATATGGCTTAGGTTTTACGGTATTTAAAATACTGTAATATTAATTCAAGTTATTATGGTAATACGACTACCGTGAAGGTTATTTTGGTCGCAAAACAACTAAACTTGAAGAAAAAGGGTATGGATGAGGTTTATGAAAGGTGCGTTTTTATTTATTTATTTAAATAGACGAAAATTAAGGTATATTTGTGATAATTACCCTAAAAATAATGACACATATTAAAACTTTAAAATAAGAGAAAAAAAACTTTTATATAGATATTTCTTTACTTTGGCCGAATCAGCCTAAAGCAGACTGAAGTGATAGCACTAGGCTTCGCTTTGGTCTAGGCATAAAATCCGAAGACTTCGGCCAAAACAAAGTGAATTTGACAACACTGCTTCAAGCCAAGAGTATTATTGGAAAGAATTAGAGAGTGTTTTTGTCACGAGCACATATAAATTTGCTCATGTAAGAGCATGTTGTATACCTACTTCCATGGCTAAAAGGCCCACTTGGGGGGATTTTTTTGATCTAAAATCCACCTAAGAATCACTACTAGATAATTATTTTAAAGAAAAACATTGAATTAGACTTTTCTAATACTCACATATCACCCTAAAAAATTGTACTTTCTTTCTTTAATCTTTAGACATTATTTTTTTCAAGTTTATAGAGAGTGCAATTTGGAAATTTTTTCCTTGAGGTTAGTGCATAGGGTTGAAGAGTTTACATCCCCAAAATTTGGGGTCTTAAAGTTGCTTCTAAATTGAGTTTATATCTGAGACAGTAAATGGCGGGAGAGCAAAATCTTTTCGTTTCTGTCTCAACTAAAGCTTCAAACAACCAAAAAAGTATTGGCAAGTTTCAAATATTTTGGTTTGTTTACGACTATTGCTTGGTACAAGTGTTTTGTTGCTTCTCTCAGCATAAACAAGTTTTTAATTAATCTTACCTATTTTGAGTTTTTACTAAAGCGTACAACACACCATTGTTTCACATTGTTAAACTTTGGGCTCTTGTTAATTGCAAGTTTTTTTTTGAATTTATTTTCAAGAACAACCTTATTGTCGAAATTGTTATTTTTTCTTATTTTTTAACGTTATTGTTGTTATTTTTTGGGGTAAGTCAGTGGGGGAGAAGGCCCCCTACCCAATTTTCATTAATAATAAAAGAATATACAGCTCATAGTTTTACAACAGTAGAATCGGGAAGTTGTGGCACATCAACAAAATCTGTTGGTAGTCCAAATCGTCAAACAGTAGCATTTGAGAAAGTGGTGGATTTCTTGGCAAGTAAATCAACTGCCATGTTAGGCTCATGATAAATGTGGAAAAGGACCAAACATGACCAGAGTGCTTATATCGGCAGTTTGCAGCAACAACATTTAACACCCATGGAGCTTTGCGTCGATCATGGATTGCATTAACTAACACTAAGGTGCTACTCTTGATTTGCAGGGAGAAACATTTGAGTTGGATGGCCAAGTCAACGCTAGCTTGCAAGCTAGAAATTCTATATAGTTATTTGATGCTATCCTAATAGGATTGCCAAATGCTGAGATAAAGGTTCTATCATCACTTCTAGTTATGTTTCCACTACCTGTCCACTTAGGGTTTTGAAGTGAAGCACCAGCAACATTCAATTTGAAATGATTAAGACTACGAAAAGACCATGCAATCGGTATGTCCTACTTGATTTGATGTTGTTGCCAAACAATTTCTTTCTCTGATACATGAAAGGACCATGTTTTAATATCCACTAATTCACTAACATGAGAGATAATCCTTCTGAGCATGTGCTCCCGTCTGGAAACCTTCCCCTGAAAAATTCAATGATCTCGTTCCTCCCATAACATCCAGACTGTGGTAAAAAATAGAGATAGCCAGATATTCAAAAGACCTTTTGACTTGAATATGTAAACAATCCAAGTCCTGAACAAGTTTGAAATAGATTTGTCTGGGATAATTCTTTTACCACACCTCCATACAACAGATCTCCAAATACCATACGAGAAAACACAATAAAAAAACAAATGACAAATACTATCATCATTAGAGCAACAAAAGTGGCACATGGAATCCATGGATATCCCTCTTTGTTGTAAAAGAGAGAAGGTAGGATGTCTATGATGAATAACCAGCCAAGAAAACCATTTAGCCCGCCCTAGGATGGCACTTCAAAGACCACAGAGTTCTAAAAATTGGTTGAATGGAACCTCTATTCCAAATAAAATTCCACGCCTCCTTAATAGAGAATGATCCATTAGAAGAATGGATCCACATTAGGAAATCTCGTTGTGGTTGTAACGGAGTTACAAGGACTTTGATCTCCTTCCAAATTCTAATCAAAGGATCAGAAGTAGGAGAAGGGAGCGACTGCGTCCTAGGGGAATAAAGAACTCTAGTGGGAGTATGACCTAGAGGAACCAATAGATTATGGTCTAGATGGACTAGTAGATTATGGTCCAGAGGGACCAAGATGGTAAATTGTACACCCCCTCAAAATCCTGGCTAAGGGAACTCCTGAAAACCACATTTTTGAGTTCAAAAGACCACACAAACCTAAGTCGACCTTAGGCAATCTAGACCCAATATAGTTGATCCAAACAATCCAAAACTGTTCCAAGTTAAAGTAGACCCTGAGAGCTTTCCAATGGTCCAAGAATCACCCAAATCGGAGCTACGGTTAAAAATAACCAAGAAATGATAATTTAGTCCTTGTGAGACCCAATGGCAGGCCTTAGGACGGGCCGTGTCACTGCCCGGTAAGCCCAAATGCAGCCTGATGACACAATAAACTTATTTTTTAATTAGATAAAAACCAAAAGATCAAGATAAATCCAAAAAAATCTGAAAACAATCCAAACAAATCACCAATGAAAACCTATAAATACCTCTTTTCATAACCTAAAACGCGAGATCATAAATTCTCCAGAAATCCTTAGAAAATAGGGAAAAAATCTCAAAATTAAGAAAAACATTTAGCAAATTCTTAAAAAAATAGAAAAAATCTCAAAAAATCCTTAAAAATCATATAAATTCCTATAATTCATATTCAATCTCAGAAGATAAAAAAACCTTAGAAAACTAAAAAAATTCTCACCCAATATCAACAAAAGCCAATGTAGACCCTACCTAAATATTCAAAGCTTTTATTCCGCCTTAGGAACCTTAGATCTAGGTCAAGGAGCTTTAGATCTATCAATTCCAATAAGCAAAGGAATCCAATAAAAAGAGTTGGTGGCGTAAATAAGAAGAGCAGCCTGATCCAAACCCGAAACTTTGGATTTTGGGCCCCGAGAGTTAAGTATATGTTTTTGTGTTTAATTTAATTTTTCTTTATTTAAATATTTTTTTATTTCATTTATTTCAAAAAATCAATTTATTATTAGAATTAGTTAAATTTAAAAGTATTTTTTAAGTCAAATACGGAGATTTGGGATTTTTCTGAGGCCATAATTCAAGCTACCCCACTATTTCTATTTTTTCTATTTTTTCAAATTTAATTCAGCTTTGCTAAGAATTGAGCATATCTCATCCTAGAGATCGGTGCAGATTGGAGTGTAAACAATTTGACGTCCAGCTTGGGGCCCTTGAGCTTCATATTTGTATTTTAGACTTTAAAAAGTTTCTTCCTTTTTATCATATTTATTTTTAAGCAAAAATAAAAATAAAAAAGTGAATAAAAAGAAAAAAAGAGAGAGATTTGAAAATATCTTATTTTTATTAGATTCTATCTTTTCTTTCTAGATCTTATCTTTTTTTTTCTCTCTCCTTAAGAAGTTGAGGATCTTTATTCTCTTAATGTTTGTGATCTTTTAGATCAATCTTTATTATCTTCTTTAGATCATCTTCTTTTAGATTCATCTTTATTATCTTTTTTTATATCATATTCTTTTAGATCCATCTTGATCATCTTTATCTTTAGATATTCTTTTATATTCATCATTTAGATCATCTTTATCATTTTTTTTTTTTTAGAATATATTTAGATCCATCTTGATCATCTTTTATATCATCTTTTTTTAGATCTTCTTTCATTTATGCTCATCATCTTTGGATCATCTTTTTCTTCTTTAGATTGTCTTTATCTTATTTAAAGCATTCCTTATCATATTTTCAATAATTTTTATCTTCTTTGAGTTATCATCTTTTAGATCATCTTTATCTTCTTGAGAGCGTTTTTTATCAGGTTTTAAATCATATTGATTTCTTTTAAAAGCATCTTTATCTTTTTTAGAATCATATTTATCTTCTTTAAAAGCATATTTTTATCTTCTAGAAGCATCTTTTTTTTTTCTTTTAAAAGCATATTTATCTTTTTGATGAAATGGAAAAAAAAGAAAAAAAATATATAATTCAAACAAATATTTTCTTTTATCTTATCTTGTTTTAATTAGACTTTATCCCATCTTGTTTCTTAACTTTATCTACCAGTCTTTTTTTTTTTACCACATCTTGATTAGACTAGATCTTCTTTCAATTCATGTTTATCTTGCATTAGAGATTAAGTCGTTTTTTACATGTGCTTTTTGATCACTTATTGCATGCACATCACAAAGTTTTGATTTTTCCACACCTCCTTCAAGTTTCTCAGTCTGCGGGTGATGCTGCCCAACTGGTAGCTCTTCTTACACCGTCATCCAAGTTAAGGGTGTATCTCCCACAAATGTCAAAACCTAAAGTTGATGATGCCCAATTAAGGACACTGCCCACCTTCTCAAAAGATCCATTCTAAGGGTCACCAACTCAGTAAGGTCCATAACAACCTAGATGATGAACTCATAAGGCAGGCTAACATAGAGTACTGCCGAAGATTAAGTCAGGGCCTAAACAATGCTATCCAGCAAGGAAAACTAGAGAGTCAAACATCTTCGCCTAAACCTAAGAGTTCATCAAGTCATGCATTTATTTGTCAAGATTCACCCTTATCTAATTCTATGGACTACGAGTCCTTTTCAATCGAGTGTCTTAAGAACTTACCCGAGGTCAAGGCTTTCTTGAGGCGTGCTGACCTTATTGAGCCACATGCCCCACCTAGGGCATCGAGTCGTCAGTCAGGTAAGAGTCAGAGAACCTCTCTAGCCCCTTAACAAAGTAAATCATGTGAGTTCCACCTTGTTAGTGAGTCAACACTACCAATCTTCTCTTCCTCTACCGTTTATAGGATCGGCTCGACCACAGGATTGTCCATCCCATAGCCAGTCTAGATCTAACCCTCCTTAGGTCATGTATAGTCACCCTCTGGTGTAGCCTCTTCAGGCGCCTCGGTCCCACACCATTATTCAAAAGTGGCCTATTCAACCCCTGTTCTAACTCAGTACCCTCAGAGTCAGATATACCTGTTGGCTCCCACACCCTCCGGCCGCACCTTCGGCCTTTAGTCAGCCTTACCCAGGACATCCTGTGCATCAAGCCCCTGTTGTCCACTTTCATGCGCCGGCACCGGCTTTTTAGCCCCCTGCTGTTCCAGTCCAAGTTACTTTTCAAACTTATCAGTACTATCCTCGACTCAGGCACCATTGCCGACGCCTACTCCGTACAAGACTCCAACCGCCCCTGGTTCAGGCCTCTTCGTCTGTGTAAACACCTAATGTAGCTCTAGTCGTCTTGCAGATCCAGCCTACCCCTAGTTCAGTGCAGCCCATATCAGCTGCATCTCATTCACCACAAATTGTGCCATCGGTTTTGGGCAACCAACAGATCTCTTGGGTTAAAACCCTTGAGTCAGTTGAGCTCGCCCAGCCGAGAGGCAAATTATCCACATTTAAAGAGACCTTGGCTAAGATCGGAGTCCAAAAAATATTCCTGCAACGTTCTTATGTCAAGGATGTTCATGAGGATGTCGAACCCCTTCTCCCGGGTTTCGAATTCTTTTAGATTGAAAACAAGTTCAATGGGAAAGGAGATCCTAAAAATCACATCACCACTTACCTATTGATGGTTCCTGCACTTGAAGAGAAACCGTGTTGTCTGAAGTCCATGTTCAATACAATCCTATCTAGACAACCCTTGATGTGGTTTCCAAAGGTGATGTCAAAATAATCGAAGCAAACTCCCAATGAATTGTTTCAACGTTTTGTTGAGCAATATCATGGGACTTGAGAGAGACTAATAATGACCCTTGGAGAATTGGTCTCCACTAGATATTTCTCTTTTGACTCGATGCTTGAAATGGTTTCACATTATAAGAGAGCAAAGAGCCAAGATCGGTCACCAGTCACATTGGGGCAAGAGCCCAATGAAATCATGTTGGGGCACGAGCTCGATGAAACGATGCAGGGACAAGAGCCAGATGAAGTCATGATAGAACACGAGCCTGACTATAGTGAAGATTTATTTGAATATAACTCTGAAGAGATGACAATTGAAGAATGTGAAGCCGATCCCAAGTCAGAACCATCACCAGGATCATTTAAGGACATAGATGGGGCTTACTCAAAGGAAAGCGAGGTAATATCAAATGATACCATTGATGAAGATGAAGAAGTCCTAGCTGGTATCTTGATCATGATACAACCGTTGCATTAAATCATTGCTCATATATATATATATATATATATATATATATATATGAGTTTCCCAGCGCCTATAGGTGAAAATGAAGAGCAGTAATTTTTGCTTACCCTCATTTTACAGTCTAAAGTTCATCACACGATCACGATTGTCCGGTAGTATTTCATTTTTTATTTTTTTTATACAAATCAGAATGACCTGAAATTTAGAGTATATGTACATATTTGTGAGGTACACCTAATAAAAATATAATTCGTAAAACTAATATTGACCAAAATACCCCCAAAAAGTTTTGGGGGTATTTTCTTCAAGTTTTTCATGTAAAATATTGTTTTTGATATTTTTCATAAATTCACCTATTTTTTATGAACACACGCTCCAAATTTCAGGTTATTACAATTTGTAGAAAAAAAAAAATGAAAAATGAAACACTATCAGACAATCGTGACCGTGCGATAAACTTTGGACGGTGATGAGGGTAGGTGAAATCACTGTTCATTTTCGTCTATAGAAGTTTTGTAGTATCTTCCATATATATATATATATATATGGGAGTGGATTCTGTACGCCTACTAGCTGACCGCTATAGTAAACACCAAATGTACAGATTGAATCTGGGCCGATCTAACGGTGACAACCTCTTTTCGTGTTTGTTTTTTTATTTTTTTTCTATAAATCCAAATCATTTGAAATTTTAGGTGTATGCTTTTCTCATTAAGGCGCATCTAATAAACATATAAAAAAAGTAATCCGTAAAAACAACATTGATCAAAATACTCCCTAAATGTTATGGGGGTATTTTGGTTAATTTTTTCATGTAAAATATTTGTGTTATATTTTTGAAATATTCATCTATTTTTTATGTATACATATTCTAAATTTCAGATCACTCTAATTTGTAAAAAAAAATAAAATTAAAAAATTATCTGAAATCTGTGATCATCGGATCGGCCTAGATTCAATCTGGGTCGTTGGTGTTTACTGTAACAATACGCCCTTGGACTGACAGGATCTTTTATATATATATATAT
>NW_006498320.1:1440825-1475486 GCF_000471905.2 Amborella trichopoda
AGCCCACTAGCTCACATAATAGTATAAGCCCACTGATCCATATTGAATCTAGGCCGATCTGATGAGCAAGAGTGTTTGAATTTTAACTTTTTTTCTACAAATCCAAATCACTTGAAATTTTAGGTGAATATTTTTTTCATCAATCCGCACATAATAAAAATATAAAAAACATAATCCATAAAATTAAAATGACCAAAATACCCCTAAAATTTATGGGGGTATTTTGATCATTGTTTTCATGTAAAATATTTTTTGAATATTCACCTATTTTTTATCAACACACGTCTAAAATTTCAAGTGATTTGAATTTGTAGAAAAACAAATTAAAATTCAAACACTATGGGTATCTGTGATAAATCGGCCCATATCCAATCTAAGCCATTAAGCTCATTTTTTTCTTGTGACCCCATTGGTTCACAAAACCTTTTCTATATATATATCATTTTTGTTGACAAAAATTTATAATATTCTCAATTTTTTTTAAGATCTCCAAGTTGGACCTCCAAAACAGGACAACTCAGGCTGCGCAAGAGCCCGAGCCTTATTAACCGACTCGGCTGATTTTTCAAACATGGTAAGACCCAAAGAATTAAAAAAAAGAAGAAGCAATTTTTCCGATGGAATAAAAAACAAAGGAAATTTTTACGAAACTAAGGAAATCGTAGATGAGATGCTTCGCATTCTTTTCCTTCATTAAAGATAGGACTGGAAGCTTTCTTCACCCTGCATGGCTACGTAGCAAACTCAAAGCCCACGTGTCTCAACTTGTGATTGTCTTCTCCCACGTGTCTATCTTGCGTCGGAAATTCCGATGATGACTTCAACAACCATCAAATATTTTCACTATCAAATTTGGATCAAGTCCTTCGCCTCTTCTCTAAACAAAGGGAAGGCTCCTCTCTCTCTCTTATTGTTTTTGACAAGGAACAAAGACCTCCTCTTCATCGTCTTCTAAGTAGAAACATTTGCTGTAAAAATGGGGTCTGAAACATTTCTAGAAGTGCTCCTAGCCATTCTTCTTCCCCCTGTCGGAGTTTTTTTGCGATATGGATGTGGGGTACGTATCACTTCTTTTCTTATTTTAGCCAAATAACCAAAAAAAAAGATTTTTTTTTCTGTAACAACTGAGTCCAGTAAAAAAAAGAAGTTATATATATGTATTTATTGGATTGTATACTACAATGTCCTTTATCAGTAAAGAGGGATAACAAAGAGATCATGATTACTCTTAGTCATTAAATGTTAAATTGGATGGCTCCAGCTGTACCACAAAGTTCGAGGAACTCTTTTTATCTTTAGAGGATTCAATGACACTCTTATAACACCGTGGTTTGATATTTGATTGACGAAAATGATGGTGACTTTCTCGTATTAAAAAAAATTTGGTCTTTTTACGTACTTTTACATTTATATATAGACTCTACGAGTCTATGTAGAAATGAGTTACCTCTTAAAAATCTATTTTGAGATAGATTTTGGACTTAATTTTTAAAGACATGTAGTCTCTAACATGGAGATCATGAATATAAAAAATAAAAAATAAAATTGAAAATTAAAAATAATAATTCTATTAAAAATTTATTTGGACTGTTGGTTTTTTTTAGATGAATCACCTATTTGCATCCATCTTTGAGATGGATGCTTTATACCTTGGGACGGCATATTATAGAAGAAACAATTTTCCTTTATATATGTGTGTGTTTGTTTATTTTCTTCATTTTTATTTAGGGAGTTCTAGATTTTTTATATTATTGAATTGGTTGCAGGTGGAATTTTGGATCGATTTGTTGTTGACGATATTGGGCTATATACCGGGTATTATCTACGCAATTTATGTGTTGGTGGGATAACCCTTGTCAAAAAAATAAATAAAGTGCATTTTAAAGTTTTTTATTCGTCAGGAGATTCAAACAGCAGATTAGAAATATGTTTTGAGTCGAATGTCTTTAACAATAATGTTTATCTTTCATGGTCCTTTACCTTCTATGGTCGCTTGCGTTAATTAAAGATTTGTGTATGGTTTGGACTTTGGAGCAAGGAGCTCCAAATCCCCCGCTCCCCCTCTCTATCCTCTCTCTCTCCCCCTCTCTTTCTGTCTATATGTGGGCCTGTAGTACGATGTAAGGAACCACTTGGTGTTTTTTTATTTATTTATTATGATATATATATATATATATATATATATATAATGCTTCTAAGGGGCTAGAATCCCTTCAAAATTATTAAGAAGGTTAAAGACTTGAAAGAAAGACATATGTAATCTTTTGTCAAGAAATACAATTTTTTTTTTTTTAATAATCACTCTTTTAATTTTTTGGCAATATGATCACTCACAGATGGCCTTATTACATATAATAGATATTCCACAACTAAAAGGCACATCAATAAAATAATCTTCAACCACTTGATGCCATTTATACAATTTAATACTGTGCTTGAGAATATAAAATAAAAAACAAACAAATGAAAGAAAAGATATTAGAGATTATCTCAATCGAGCTTTTTACATCCAACACCGAGTCATCACATCTAAT
Source organism: Amborella trichopoda (assembly GCF_000471905.2). Next base: position 1,443,360 of record NW_006498320.1, read on the forward strand.
GGCACTGGATCTGCAGTCTAGATTCAATCTTGAACTGGGATGGTTGATTTCGGCCAAATTAGGTAACTACTTTTGAAATCTCTGTTAAACCTTAACCTCCAAAATTAATTTAGGCTCCATCTAATTTTTCCAACTCTTAGTTTTTTTTTAGGTTTAGAGAGAGAACTACTTAGGGTTTTGGAGAGAGAAAGTTAGAAAGAGATACAGAGGAGAGAGAATGGGGTGTGCCCTTCTGGGTGGGAGAAATGAGAGTGATTAGAGGAGAGAGAGGTTGTGTAGAGATGCGGGAGAGCATTTTTATTTATGGGGAATATTTAGGTTCAAGGTTTTTTAGGGTTTTTTTATAGTTTGTCTCTTTCATGAGATTGAATCAAGACTGTTGATCAAGGTGATTTGTAGGGTGAGAGATCTGAGCCATCTATTCCATAGTTGGGCCATCAACATTATAGAAGGTGTATGGACTAATATCTTTTTTTTTAAATTATTTTTTTATAAATATATTTAAATAAAATAAATATCATGCATTTCATAAAATTGCATGATCCATTTCACATATTCTATAAGAATATGTCAAAAATTGTCAAGGAAATAAGTACTATTAAATATAAATAAGACAAGGTCAATTTTTTCTATCTATTCAAATTGATCATATCTCTTTAAAACAAACTTGTTATAAAACAAAATAAGCCATGGTCAATATTTGCTTTTTAAGATTTGACCATATGCCACAAATCAAAGTTACCAGATCTTAAAGTTTTGAACACAAAGCAACAAAAAGCAAGAATCCAAAAGGGTGGGGCGTGCCACCTCTATGTGGTACATGTGGGCCTCCACCCAGGTGCCACACGGTGGGCTCATATGCACTTTGGGTTCTCATAGAATTTTATAAAAAGTTTTAAAAATTAACTAAAAAGAATTAATATATATTTAAATTTTTACAATTTTGTGAAAACAATAACTGTATTTTTATAAATCTAAAAATCATGTCTAAAAGTCATAATTAAAATATTGAGAGATTTATAAAAATTTAAATAATAAAATTAATATCATTTCAATAATAAAATGAACACAATTAAATTAATATGTTGGGAAAAAGATCCATATGGTTTTAAGAATTCAGATTTTTAATATGTAATTATGGGGTACTCCACCTTCAACTGTGAGCTACAGATCATATTAGCTTTATCGAATCGATCTAGTGTTTTTCATGACCTACAGTCCAAGTAGGGGTTCATTAGCAGGTCTCTAAAGTCAGGTCGATAAATCAAGGGGTCGCAATATCAGTCTGTGGATTACAGGTTCTCCCTTAGAGACGGGTCACTACGACTTGATTCGACCACAGCTTTATGATGTATAAGGGTATTTCTCGTACATGTATACGCTTTACCCAAAAGTGGATATCTGGTTTTTTCGAATGATCTATCGATATGCATGTCATGTGGTGAAACATGGATGAGGTTTTGGCCCTCGTCTTAGTAGGCTTATCATCACACACAAGGGTCACACAGTCCTTCGGCTCACTCATCTAGGCATAAATTCCGATCTCATCAAGGGCTAATCCAAAACATTCTTCGGTTAATTCTTTATGCCCAGGTATATTGGGTTTTTTAACCGACTGGTTTATATTGATAAGCACAGTCTGGTATAAATAAACATTATTTTTTTAGTATGGTCTTCGAGGGACCACACTCCCATTGAGTTTATATTTCACTATAATAAAAGTATTTCAATACATACTCATAAGGCTTTTAGAGGCCACATAAACCTAACAATTCCCATTTGGCTTTATATTATCTCTTCTTCATTTTCTCTCATCCCGATCTTTCTTACATGCATTACAAAAACATTTAGGACAACTCTTTTAGTCAGAGGGTTTGCAACCATCAAATCTGTAGATATATAGCTGATCACGATCTCTTTTAAGCTTCCCTTATTTCTCAAGTGATAAAAATAATGCTTAATATGCTGGGAGTTCTTGTGAAACCGAGGCTCTTTAGAGATACAAATAGTCGCAGTGTTGTCGTTGAAAATTCACATTACCTCACAACGTACAGGATGAAAATTAAGTTGATTAATAAACTTTTTAATCCACACAGCCTTCTTGGCTGCTAGACAGTATGCCACATACTCGGATTTCATGGTGGACAAAGCCACAATATCTTGTTTTTTTGACTTCCAAGAAAATACACCCCCTCCAAGCATAAACACCTCCGCAGATGTAGACTTCGCATTATCTGGATATAGGAGATAACTTGTATCTAAATATTCCTCTATAGTTATTTCAGTTCCCTCTTTATATGTGAGCGCATAGTTCATGATCCCTTTTAAATATCTAAGAATTTTTTTTACAGCTTTCCAATGCTCCTCTCCTGGATTACTTTGGAAAGAGCTTACCAGACTCATGACGAAGGATAAGTCAGGCCTTGTTCCCGTCATAACATACCTAAGGGACCCAACAGTGCTCCTGTATGACACTCTCTCCATGGCTCTTATATCCATGTCTGCAGTAGGATACATCTTATTACTAAACTTCGTCTTTTTGTCAATTGGAGTAGACATGGGCTTATACATACTCATATCAAACTTTTTCAGTATCATCTTACAGTAGGTTGCTTGGGAAAGTTGGATAGTCTTTTCTTTTCTGTTTCTTATTATTTTAATGCCTAACACATATGAAGCTTCTCCAAGATCATTCATATCGAAGTGTTGCGTAAGGAAATTTTTCATCTCTACTACTAGGGCAATTGAGCTACTAACAATTAGCATATCATTCACATATAACGATATAAAGACCACATCACTCCCATTGACTTTTTAATATATGCAGTAATCCTCATTATCTGTGGAGAACCCTACAAGAGCAAGGGTCTTTTAGAATTTTATATACCACTGTTGCGATGTTTGCTTCAGGCCATAAAGGGATTTATTAAGTTTGCATTTTAGGTTCTCTTTCCCTTTCTCCTCAAATCCCTCAGGTTGGGTCATGTAAATCTCTTCTTCTAAATCTTCATTTAAAAAGGCTGTTTTGACATCCATTTGATGAACTTCAAAGTCAAAATGGGCAGCTATAGCTATAAGGATTCGGATGGATGAAAATTTGGTAACAGGGGAAAAAGTTTCCTCATAATCTATCCCTTCTCTTTAGGTGAAACCTTTTGCAAGCAACCTAACTTTGTATTTTTCTATTTTCCTTTCAGAGTTCAATTTTTTCTTGAAAATGTATTTACAACTAATGACATTACGCTTTTGAGGTAGAGGTATTAATTCTCATACATGGTTTTGGTTAATAGAAGCATACTCATCTTTCATAGTTTCTATCCAGTATTCCCTTTTAGGACAGATCAAGGCTTCACAGTGAATTCTAGGTTCTAATTTGGATCTTCCCCAACCTTATCAAAATGTTCTTTAAGGTAGACAAATTGTTCTAGGTAAAGAGGTGGTCTACTGACTCGGTTACTTCGTCTAGGTTCAGGTAAAGGTTCACTTTCTATAGGGAGTTCAGGATTAGGTTGGGTTGGTTTAGAAGTTTCAAGTTCAGGGTTTCGAGCTACATCATTGTTTTTGGTCACCTCATAAAAGTCGGCTTGTTTTCTACTCACCCTTGCTTCAAGGAACTCCTCCTCGAAGAAGTGAGCATCGCGACTGTCAATAACAACACATGTTTCAAGGTTGTAGAATCGATATCCCTTACCATGAACTGGGTAACTAATGAAAATGGATTTGACAGTTTTGGGTTGCAATTTGGTTCTATTTTGATATGGGATAAGGACATAGGCTGAGCAACCCCAAACTCTCAAGTGTTCAAGGGAGGGAGTACGATCTGTGAAAATTTCGTGAGGAATAAGTGGAGCAGCTTTTGTGGGAGTTCGGTTAAGGATGTAACATGCTGTTAATATGGTTTCTCCCCAAAACTCCAATGAGAGATTTTCATGCCCCATCATACTCCTTACCATTTCCACTAAAGTCTTATTCTTTCTCTCAGCTACACCATTTTGTTCAGAAGTATAAGGCATGGTGTACTGATGGATGATCCCATTTTCAATGCACAATTCTTTGAAAATGTCAGATGAATACTTCCTCCCTCTATCGGTTCTAAGGACTTTAATTTTTAGGTTGGTTTGATTTTATACCTGGGCCTTATATTCTTTGAATCTTTTTAGGGCTTCTGATTTTACATGAATGAGGTACACATGGCCATATCGCGAGTGATCATCTATAAAAGAGATAAAATATCTTTTTCCATTTGTGGTGGTCACATTTATAGGTCCGCATATGTCACTATGAATGATTTCTAATACGTTAGTAGCTCTTTTTGCCCTGGTGGTATTTTTTCTTATTAATTTTCCTTGCACACAAGACTCGTGCATTTTTGATAAATATCCCTTATAATTTTGAAGAATCTCGTCTCTTTTTAATCTTTCCATACATTTGATATTAATGTGTCCTAACCTCATATGCCATAAGGTAGCATCCAATTTATTAGGGGAAGAGACATAAACAACATTCTCTTTTATTTCAATAGTAAATAACCCATCTACTAGTTCAGTCATGATCACATCTTTCCCCTTTTTGACCACCATTTAACCCCAATGAAAGTGGTTATGAATCCAGCCATAAACATCTTAGGAACCGAAACTAAGCACTTCCTCATATCAGAAGCATAAGGTGCTTGTTTTAGAATCAAGGTGCTCCCACTCTTCAGTTTCAGCTCAAAATTTTCAACCCCGAGAACATCAGTCTTTTGATTTCTTCCCATGTAAATATGCTACTGTCCTGGCCCCAAGGGAGTGAAAGAAAGGAAACCATCCTTGGTGTTTGTGACATGTGCCGTAACACCAGAGTCAAGACACCAAGAAGCTCACTTGGGGTTAGCCAGTATAGACTCAAAAACCACACATGTCAAATCCTTGTTGGTCCCTCCAGATTTGTTAAATCGACAACTATTGGTAGTATGACCCATTTTCTTAAAATAAAGTAAGTTCGAGTATCTCTCTTTGTTCTCTTATTTCCAAAATCTCTCCTTTTGAAATCTCTTTTCTTTCCAAAATTATTTCTTCCCTTTCCCTTCTTAAATTTAAAAGAAGGTGAAGATATTACCATATGCACGGCTTCCCTTGAAGTTGTTGTCAGTAGTTACCTTGAGTTTTTCCTCTCCTCTTCTGCTTTGATTGTAGTGATGAGCTCTTCTAGTTTTAGTGCTTTCCTTCTAGCTGAAATGGAAGATATGAAGGCCTCCCATGAATTTGGAAGTGCATTCATAAGATGGATCACTTGCATAGGTTCATTAGGTTTCATGTCTGTGTTTTTTAGTTCTCTGACTAGCGCACGAAACACGTGCATATGATCTGCAAATTTGGTATCTTCTGCCATCTTTAATTCATTATACCTCCTCATAGCTATGGTTTGCTTCATAAGAGAGGGTTCAATATACCATTTCTCAAGTTTATCATAAATCTCACTTGTAGTATAGATTCACTCGTACTCATAAGCATATGAGTCAGTCATGGCAAATAAAAGAATATGTTTGCATCTCATATTCCCCCTCTTCCAATTGGCGTACTCATTTTTAATGACTTGAGATGACTCATCAATTGGACGATGAGGTCGGTCCTCAAAGAGTACCTCATGCAAGTTTTCCTCATAGAGCACAAATTTGAAATTTTTTTTCCATGAAACAAAACTGGTCCCATCAAACCTTTCGGTTTTCAGGATCTCTGAGATGAAGGTACGAGCAGCCATATATTTCTATTCTTTAGCAAATATAAGAAAATACTTATAATACCAATCAAGTAAAATTAACTTTAATACCAATGAAAGAAAGACTTATGTGATCTTTTGTCTGGAAATACAAATTTTTTCTTTGTAATAATCACCCCTTATGTTTTTGGCAATAAGATCACTCACATATGACCTTATTGCATACAATAGATATTCCAAAAATAAAAGGCACATTAATAAAATAATCCTCAACTACTTGATGCCATTCATGCAACCGAATACTGTGTTTGGGAATATAAAATAAAAGAACAAGCAAATAAAGGTACAGACGTCGGAGATTACCTCGACCGGGCTTTTTACACCCCACATCGAGTTACTACATCCATTGCCACTGCATCTGCGGTCTAGCTTTAATCTCAAATCGGGATAGCTAATTTCAGCCAAACTAGGTAACCACCTTTAAAATCTCTACTAAACCTTAACCCCCAAAATTAATTTAGGCTCTCTCTAATTTTTCCATCATTTAGTTTCTTCTTAGGTCTAGAGAGAGAGAGTACTACTTAGGGTTTTGGAGAGAGAAAGTTAGAGAGAAATATGGAGGAGAGAGTGAGGCATGCCCCTCTAGGAGAGAGAGATGAGAGAGATATTAGGAGAGGGAGAGAGGTTGTGTAGAGATGGGGGAGAACACCTCTATTTATAGTGAATATTTAGGTTTAGGGTTTCTTAAGGTTTTCCCATAGTTTGTCTCTTTCATGAGATTGAATCTAGACTGTTGATCAAGGTGACTTGTGGGGTGAGAGATCTGAGCCATCCATTCCATAGATGGGCCATCAACATTATGGAAGATGCTTGAACCATTATCCATTTTTCTTAAACCATTTTTCCATCAATATATTTAAATAAAATAAATATCATGCATTCCATAAAATTATATGATCCATCTCACATATTCCATAAGGATATGTAAAAAAATTGTCACGCAAATAACTACTGCTAAATATAAATAAGATAAGGTCAATTTTTACTATCTATTTAAATTGACCATATCTCTTTAGAGCAAACTTGCTATAAAACAAAATAAGCCATGGTCAATATTTCCCTTCCAAGATTTGACCACATACCACAAATCAAAGTTACCATATCTTAAAGTCTTGAACACAAAGCAACAAAAAAAGAGAATCCAAAAAGGTGGGGCGTGCCACCCCTATGTGGCACATGTGGGCCCCCACCCATATGCCACACGGTGGGCTCATGTGCACTTTGGGCCTCCCATGAAATTTTATAAAAAGTTTTAAAATTAAATAAAATGAATTAATATATATTTGAATTTTTACAACTTTGTAAAAACAATAACTGTATTTTTATAAATAAAAAAATTATAATTAAAATATTGAGAAATTGATAAAAATTCAAATAATAAAACTAAAATCATTTCAATGTTAAAATAAACACAATTAAATTAATATGATAAGAAAATGATCCATATGGTTTTAGGAATTCAATATGTAATTATGTGGTACTCCACCTTCAACTGTAGACTATAGACCATACTAGCTTTAACGAACCAACCCAGTGTTTCCCATGACCTACAGTTCAAGCAGAGGCTCATTAGTGCGTCACCAAAGTCAGGTCGATGAATCAAGGGGTCGTAATATCAGTCTGTGGATTACAGGTCCTCCCCTAGAGACGAGTCAAGGTCACCGCGACTTGATTCGATCACAGCTCTATGGCGCATAGGGGTATCTCTCGCACATGCATAAGGTTTACCCAAAGGTGGATATCTGGCTTTTCCAAACGATCTGTCGATATGCATCTCATGTGATGGAACATGGATGAGGTTTTGGCCCCCATCGTAGTAGACCTACCATCACACGCAAGGGTCACACAGTCCCTCGGCTCACTCATCTAGGCATAAGCTTCAACCTCATCAAGGGCTAACCCAAAACCCTCATTGGTTAATTCTTTATGCTTAGGTACATTGGGTTTTTCAACCGACTGGCCTGGATCGATAAGCACGGTCCGGTATAAACAAACATTATTTCCTTAATATGGTCTTCGAGGGACCACACTCCCATTGAATTTATGTTTCACTATAATAAAAGTATTTCAATACATACTCATAAAGCCTTTAGAGGTCACATAAACCCAACATTTTGAGTGCCTTTAGAGGTCACATAAACCCAACATTTTGAGTGTTAGCTTTTATTTTCATTTGCACTCAATACCTTCTCAAAAAGATATTTTTAAAAAGGATACAATTTCTGTAAGGCCTACATGAAAACAAAGTGTTTTGGGTATTGAAAATCTCATGATGGCTCTAAAATAAATTTCTACCGACTATAAAATTTGAAAAAAAGGCGGCTTAAATACTGTATTATAATAGGAAAAAGTTTGCTAAAGCTCTAAACAATCAAATTAAAGCCCACCTGATAAATTTTACTAGAAAAAGTTGTTTTGATGCTTAAATATCCTCAAATTGATCATTTTTATATCATGGACATGAGAAAAAAATGGATTTGAAGTTTTGAAAATAATTTATCTTGTAACATAATTTTGGACCATCAATTGTTAAGATTTTCAAGCTTTCGTTTGACCTACATTATTTTTGAATTTTTAAATTTTATAATTAAAAATAAAAATATATTTTAAGGTTATCACAAATATTTTCAGTATTGAAATTATATTTCTTGACACTATTTGAAAGTGTGCGTTACTTGTGATGGATTAGAGTCTCGGCTCTATATAAACCGCAACCATTATAATATGCATCATTTTTTGGGTTTGAAATGCTCTTTTATTTACACAATTATAATCCGTGTTAATTTTTAGCAAGTTTTAAGGTGAGGCTTTATTTATTTTGAGAGAGTCGTAGCCTTGTCAAAACATTTTCCTTTCTAAATTACTCAATTGCCCTTGGACATTTGCCTTTCTAAAATGTTCAATTGCTCTTAAACATTTTCCTTTTTAAAATGTTCAATTGCTCTTAAACATTTTCCTTCCTAAAATGTTGAGTTGCTCTTCCTTAGGCTGATAACTTTGAACAAGCAAATCCTTCTCAATAATTTTACCCTTAAAACAAGCTTTCCAATGTTTGAAAAATTGTTGATGCGGGTCGGTATCATCCGATCTAGATTGAAAATTGTTCAGACCATTCCAGATTCTCAATATTAGGATCTGGTCATGTCGAATCGGACAGTTCAAACCGATCCATACTAGTTCTATTACGAAACCAACTGGTGTTAATTTAGGGGAATGACCATTTATCTTTTGCGTGTAGATGTTTTAATCATTCCCACTCATTAGATGTCAAATTGGAGGGTTTGGGGTTGAGAATTTTTTTTTTTTTACAACTTTGTGTCCATGAAGGGAGACTTTTACAAAAACCTATTTTAAAATTTAAAAGACAAAAATAATTACAACTATCTATTTTAAAATTTAGGGGAATGACCATTTATCTGTTGCGTGTAGATGTTTTAATCATTCTCGCTCATTAGATGTCAAATTGGAGGGTTTGGGGTTGAGATTTTTTTTTTTTTTTACAACTTTGTGTCTATAAAGGGAGACTTTACAACCACCTATTTTAAAATTTAAAAGACAAGAATGATTACAACTATCTATTTTAAAATTTAAAAGACAAGAATGATTGTGACGTGCAAAAAAATAAATGGTTTTTTAATAAAAATAATTTTTTAATTTAATTAAAATTTAATTTAATTAATTTTTAATGTTTTAAATTTTTTAGTTTGTTATTTTTAAATTTTTTTATTAGAACCGGATAAGACAAATGTCTGAAGTTTTCATTTTAGACACATTTTCATTGTTTTTTTTTTTTTTTTAAAGGAGGGCTCACCTAAATTTAGAGGGCCCACTGCATAATACAACTTTGACAAATTAATTTATGATTTAAAAACTCTGATGTGGAGGGCCCACTGCATAATACAACTTTGACAAATTTATGATTTAAAAACTCTGATGAATGGTTGGTCCATGATCCATCGTAGCTGTCATCAAAATTTTCCAAATTTGTGTAGCTTGTCGCGTCGCTGTTATGTGTAAAAGGTGAATGGAAAAATTTATGGCTGCTATACCTTCCCATAAGCTTCGATGCAGGACAAATCTCACTCTTATAAAGATTACTCGGTAGGGAATATGCAAAGGACCAATGTCATTTTTATTACGGGCCGTAAATGTCATCTTGAATAAAATTATAATATTACCGGCCGCCCCTATATCATATGTCCAATAGCCAATCTAATTTCGTTATTTTATTTTATTTTTATTTGTATGTTAAATTTGTCTAGGGTGAAAATTAATTTTTATAAAAAATTAAATAAAAATAATAATAAAATATTTAAATAAAAACTAGTAAAAAAACCTTTGGTCATATTTTGTTCATCTTTATAAAAATTATTTTATGGGATTGTCTATAAAGTGGCCATTTATCTTTTATACATATAGATAGAGGTCAACCATTCTTGTTCCTTAAATTTCAAAATGGGTGGTTGTAAGAGTGTTCTAAAAAAATTCTTATGCTTTGTGACTCGCCTCAAGCTGTGGGAATGATTGTGAACTCTATGTACAAAAGATAAAAGGTGCGGTTTGTATAGAGCCGAGGTTCAAATTAATCAAAGTAAAGAACACCTTCAAATAGTGTCGAGAAATGTAGTTTCATTGCTGAAATCTTTGTGATATCCTTAAAATATATTTTCATCTTTAGTTATAAAATTTAAAGCTTACAAAATAGTGCAGAATGAGCATATATATGAAAACTTGAAAATATTGAAATTTGACGGTCCAAAAATGCGTTACAAGATGCACTATTTCTAAAACTTGAAATCTATTTTTTTTTCTCATATCTATGGATTTTGATGTCAAGATGGTGTCAAAACATTTTCTAGTGAATTTTTGAGATGGGCCCTAATTTGATTGTTTAGAGCCTCGACTCTATATAAACATTTTCCAAAGATAAATGGTCGCAAAACCATGACTAGGGTACATGACTCAGTGCCATGGCCAAGCTATGTAACTCGAGCTGGGTTCTGCCAAGGTTAAAAGTATTAAAAAAATAAAAAATCTTAAAAATAGGATAAATATGTTCATAGTAAATTAAATGAAATTCTAATGAGGTTAAAAAAGTAATGAAAAATAGATTTTGAAAAAGATCAATCTGTGTGATGGGAGTGTTTTAGGAATGATTCATATAGAAAGGAAAATTTAAAAATCAATATTCAATATCAAAACACTTTTTAATCTTTGATAAAAAAATATTAGAAGTAAATTCCTTTTTTCCTTTTTACATTTTTAATTTGTTGGATTTTTTATTTATTTATTTGGAGAAAGAGTGATATTCATTAAGATAATGAAGAAAGTAGATACAAAGAAGAAAAGGAAAAAACCGGAAAACACATAAAAAGCAAGGGGAGCCTAGAAGGGGTTCTTAAGAAGCAGTGGCCAAGCCAGCTAAAGCGTCGGCCTCTGAATTTGTACATCTACGAATATGACTGAAGTAAGTTTCTCGGTTTCTAAAAGGCCACAAAATCTGATCCATGGCACCAGTAAGCTTCCAGGGCACGAGAGCAGGATGACGACACTATCCAATAACATTAACTGAATTTCCTTCGATGATGATCTTGGACGATGAAAGCACAAGATGTAGCATCTTAAGTTCAAATAACTCTGCTTCATTGACCTCACAGGAATGGAAAGTCTCCAATAGTGACCAGAGAGTAACTCCTTGGTGGTCCCATAGTAACACCCCTCCACCCGAGCGGGGGCCTTGCACGCTGCTATCGAAGTTTAGCTTAAACCACCCAGCCGGAGGTTTGACCCAGACACAACGAAGGGACAAGCATGACTTCTTAAACTTTATGATATTTCGGAAGTGAGCAAAGGGAGAAAGATTGGGCACAACAAAGAAAGGGAGAGCAACGTAGGTCCAGGAGACAGCCGAGCATGCGATAACCGTCTTGAGAAATCGACATATCTGGAAATGCCTTCAAAGGTTCTGAAGTTGCATTCTTTCCATAAGTTCCACAGTAAGGCCACAACCATAATTCTCAAAAGATGCAGACCAACGGAGGAGAAGAAAGGGTTCCAAAGCTGATGCATTAACGAGGATACGTTCTGGGGCCACTGCCCATTCCTGCTGCTTATGCCGGGAAGCCAAGCCCAAAAAATAGTAGGAGAAGGACATCTAAGGAGCACGTGGTTGATATTCTCTTTGTCCTCTTTACAAAAAAGGCAAACGTTCATTAAAATCATCCCTCTACGTCTGAGATGATCTATCATCAAAAGTCTTTTGTAGATCAACAGCCGAAGGAAAGATCTAACTCGGGTGGGCACCTTGCATCTCCAGAATTTTGCAAGATACCTCTTCTTTTCAAATATCTCTCTCCAAATTTCCTAAAGAGATGAAGTGGAGAAGCAACCCCTAGTATTAAGATCCCAAATCAATCTATCTTGTTTCCAAGGATAGAACCAAAAGGAATACAGGTTGTTCATCAGTACCCCAAACTGACTTTCAACCAAAGTATTGAACCCTTCTGGTAGACAGTGTGATGTTCCAAACGGACGTGTCATCAATCAGCGATACAAGATCAGCCACCATAACTCTTTTTCAGGTAGCCTTGAGGTAAAGGTCCGGGTACACAAGCTTCATGGGGTAATCTCCTAACCATTAACCTGCCAGAATATGGTACGATGACCGTCACCCGCCAACATTCGCGGATAGGCAAGGAAAAGAGGTCTAACGGCCTGAACGCCTCTCAACACCAATGAGAGTTTAGAAAATCTCGGACAACTCCTCGCATAAGGACCATCCGGGTCTTTACCATACTTACCAATGATGACTTTGGCCTAGAGTTGATCACCATTAGCGTACAGCCTCCACCACCATTTGGTGAGCAGAGAATCGTTGACCGGCCTAATGCCACGAATGCTAAGGTCCCCCCTCCTTTTTAGGCAGACAGATAGAATCCCACTTGACTAGATGAGACTTTTTCTTAGATTGGGATCCACTTCATAAGAACTTGCGCATTTATAGTTTCAATTTTGGCAACAACAGCCGTTGGACCCTAAAAAAGGGAAAGCTAATAAACAAGAATATTAGCCAGTATAGTATTTATAGGGGTAATTCTGCCCGCAAAAGAAAGATAACAAGCTTTCCAGCCATCTAGCTTTGATTGGGCCCTCTGAATAAGGGGATCCCATAAAGATCTAGGAGCACTCCCATTAAGGAGTGACAAGCCAAGAAACTTCATAGGGAAGCATTCCACATCACAATCAAGCCACAAGACCCAATTCTGAACCTCATCGGCTGAGCAATTAATTCCTAGGAGTTTGGATTTATCGAAATTAACCCAGGCTCCTAAGATCAATTCAAAAAGTTAAGGAAAAGCCAAATATTCTAAACATTCACATCATTCCATCCATAATGATCAAAGTGTCATCTCCATACTGCAAATAACTAATAATCAAGCCATTGGGCCAAACTGGAAGGCTTGTAATTTGGTTAACATCCACAAGGCCTTGAAACAACTTGCTAAAAGCCTCACCGACAATAGTAAAAAGGAAGGGAGATAAGGGATCACCCTATCTCAAGCCTCTACTAGCACGAAAATAGCCATTAACTTTGCCATTAACTAAAATAAAGAAATATGTCGCAGAAAGGCAGCCCAAAATCCAAGTCCTCTACCTAGACCCAAAACTCATAAGAGACACTCCACATGGTCGTAAGATTTTTCAAAATCAAATTTGAACAAAAGGCCCTTAATACCAAGCATGTCCATAGTGTGAATGCTTTCTTGAGCAAGCAAGACACCATCCAAAATATACCGGTCCTTGATGAAAGCAGTTTGAGGGTTGTTAATGACCTCATTGATGACAACACGAAGACAGTTAGCCAACACCTTGGCTAAAATCTTGTAGAGGCCTGACAGAAGACTGATAGGCTGAATGTCTTTGAGAGAAGAGATCGAACCCTTTTTAGGGATCACAGAGATAAAAGTGGAGTTGATGGCGTGGTAGACAATACAATTGTTATAAAATTGAAAATTCCACCGCATAATATCATATTACCAAATCTTCCAAAAGTCATGGAAGAAAGGTACTGAGCTTTGTGATTGGGTAAGCCAAAAACAACAAGTCAGACTTCTTCGATAGTAAATGGAGATTCCAGATTTAAAGTCCAGACCTGGAAGAGAGTCTTAAAAGGCACCTCTCCTAAGTCAAAAAGCAATCTAGGATCAGAGGAAAAAGCCTTTTTGAAATGGTCAACAATAGCATTAGTAACCTCAGCAGGGTTATCCATATCCACCTCCAGAATGGATAAGCTAGAGAGAGAATGTTAGATCTGAGGCGAGAATTGGCAATGACATAAAAATATTTAGTGTTGTTTGTTTGAAGGTATTTTTCAACACTTGTATCCCCGATGCGAATAAGGAGAGAGCAATTTGTGACTTAGAGCTGCAGGTACCAAAATGTCTGTGGACTACAGAAGCTGTAGGACAATAAGCCTTGATCCAGAAGTGAAAGTTCCAAAAGTCTCAGAATGACCAAAGCAGGTTCAAGATCGTGCCTAAGGGTCTCCTAAGAACACCTGCCACACAATCCGACAAGTTTAAGGCAGTGCAAATGAAGAAAATGTTTTGGGAAAATTAACTTCTAGCGGCCTAGAAATGAACCTTATAACTACAACCCTATCACCAGAGTGTTAAATGACCGTGGGGCTACCGCCATTGGATCAAGAATATTTGAAACCCCTAAGGACCAAGTTTCGGCTTGATCGGATGTTCTTGGATCAAGTTATGGTCAAATTACCCAAAATGAGTAGGTCGCACTCTATTACCGTGAACCCTTAGTGAACCTGTTTCCATTAATGGAAACTGTGTTTCTGGATTTTGGGTTGAACTTTGGAAGGTCATATCTCTCTCTTGTCCCAAGTCGGATCAAGCTCAAATTTTGGGAGCACGTTCATCTCATCGACCCGAGCGTTTCGATATGTGGCACGACCCATGTTGTGGCCAGAGTCAGGAGAAAAAACTATAGAGAAGATTGTGATTCAAGACAAGATTGCAGATTTTCCAGCAGGAGCGCGCCTCGACAAGCGACTACATCACGACGCTCGCATGCCGGATTGTCCTGAAACCAGACCCATTACGAGTACGAAGTCAGAGGCTTCATCTGGGACGAACCTCGCACATGATGGATGGTCAGATTTGATGCACGATGAGTATGAAATTGCTGCAATTTTCGGCCATCGAAAACCAAATTCCGGCCAAAATACCAAAATTGAAAAACGGTCTTTCGGACACCAAATTGAGCCACGTTCATCACCAAACGCTCATGGCGGTATGCTCGTCAAAATACAATGAAAAAATCGTGGAAAAACACTGAGAAATGGGCGTGATGTTGAATCAAAGATCGCACATTTCTCATAATTTTCACATCTCATGATCATGGTCTAAAAGTTTGATCCATAGCTTGAAGTGGGTTTCGAAAAGTCTGTCTTCCCAAGCCAATCAAGAAAAGAATAATCTTTGATCGGATAAAGACTGGAAGGACCTCAGAAGACCGCAAAGGTTACATGGCCATGACAGGGACTTAATTGAAATTGTAGGATTTGTGGGTGAGGGGCAAAACCATCATTTTGCCCCTAATTTCTTAATTTTCTTTAATTCATTTAATTCCTCTTTTTCTACAATTAGGTTAACAATTGGGCATCCACCCATGTTTGGACTTAAAATCTATATAAGCATGTGATGCTCGCATGTAAAAGGGGTCATCTTGATAAATAAAAAAAGCAGATTCTGCTTGAGTTTTTCAGTCACGATTTGGAGATAGAGAGAGGAGAGAGAAGATTTTAGTGGGTACCCTTGGTCGTCAAGGTAACTTTCTCACTCCTCTTCTCCTTCTCTCTTTAACCTTCATTCTTTCTCTTTCTTCTCTCTTTTTTTTTCTTTCTCTCTCTTCTTCTTTTCTTTCTCTTTTCTCTTATTTCCTTTCTCTCTCTTCTTCTTTCTTTTCTCTTTTCTCTTCTTTCCTCTCTCTTTCTTCTTCTTTCCTTTCTCTCTTTCTTCTTCTTTCCTTTCTCTTTTCTCTTCTATCCTTTCTCTTTTCTCTTTTTTTCTCTCTCTTTCTTCTTCTTTCCTCTCTCTTTCTTCCTTTCCTTGCTCTTTGCTCTTCTTTCATTTCTCTCTTTTCTTCTTCCTTTCTCTCTCTTCTTCTTTCCCTTTCTTTCTGCTTTCTTTCTCTTTTTGTCTCTCTCTCTTTACCGAGGCAGCAACGTGGGCCTACTCTTTTTGGTGGGCCTCACCGCGGTCTCTGTATTCTCTGTCTTTGTTCTCAAGGACAACAACGTGGACCTACCCTTTTTGGCGGGTCTCGTTGCAGTCTCTATGTTTCTTTTGCCTCTCTTCTCTCTCTTCTCTCTTCTCTTTCTCTCTCTTCAAAGACGGCACACCAGCCACCGTTTGTGCACTCATCCTCTCTTCTCTCTCTTCATAGACACCAGTACAAGTCATCGCCTGTGCATTTTCAACCTCTCTTCATTCTCTTCACTGACGGCAGTATAAGCTGTCGTCTGTGTACTTTCATCATCTCTTCCCTCTCTTCACAGACGGCAGTACAAGCCACCGTCAGTGTCCTTTCAACCTCTCTTCTCTCTATTCGCAGACGACAGTACAAGCCGCTGTCTGTACACTCTCATTCTCTCTTCTCTCTCTTCACACCTTCTGTGTACTTTCAACCTCTCTTCTCTCTCTTCACAGACGACAGTAAAAGCTGCTGTCTGTGCACTTTCATCCTCTCTCCTCTCTCTTCACAAATGGTAGTACAAGCCGCCATCTGTGCACTCTCATTCTCTCTTCTCCCTCTTCACAGATGGCAGTACAAGCCACCGTCTGTCCACGCTCGTCCTCTCTTCTCTCTCTTCACATACGATAGTACAAGTCGCCGTCTGTGCACTCTCATCCTCGCTTCTCTTTCTTCACAGATGGTAGTACAAGCTACCATCTGTGCACTCTCATCCTTCCTTCTTTATCTTCACAGATGGCAGTACAAGCCGCCATCTGTGCACTCTCATTCTCTCTTCTCTCTCTTCACAGACGACAACTAAGCCATCGTCTGTGCTCTATCTTCCTCTTTTCTCTCTCTTCTATTTCTTTCTTCTTTATCTCTCTTCACCTTCTCTCTTCTTTCTTAACTTTCTTGTTTCTTTTTATTATCTTCTTCTTTGAAGGATATGGATGAAAAACAAACCAGCCTTCTCTCTTTATTTCTCATTATTCATTTGTATTATGAAAGACTAGTTGAAAGGCATACTAACTTTTTGTTTCTCTTTTTAAAAAAAAACGTTTCTCTTTACCTTCTTTGAAGGACTAGCTGAAAGACATATTGGCCCTTCGTTTCTCTTTTCTATCTCTACTTTCTTCTCTCTCTTCTTGAAGAGGCAGGTGAAATCCAAACTGATCTTTGTTCCGCTATTATACTCTTTTCTTTCTTTGTCTCTCCCTCATTATCTTCATCTCACCCCTTTTTGCTTGAAATAATGTTGCGACTCTCTTGTTAAGAAGATGCTGGAAGGTTGTCCAATTGACAAGGACCCAATTTCATCGTTCCCTCATATTCCCCTTAAATGTGCACACTTGTGTGCATTCATTCAAAGACAAGGTAGGGTCTTCTGACCCACGTGTCTGTATTCTAGTGTGTGTGTGTAGTCGCAGGAGAGAAGAAACAGGTCAAGAGAGACAATTCCAAACTGGCCAGAGGCTAGGGGGCATTCGACATGATCTAAGAAGGTGCCCATGTGAGCCAGCCCAAGCATGTCACGGACCCATGTGAAGTAAGTCCCGCCTCACCACCCAAATTTCTCTCTCACCGGTTGGTATTCCTACCCGGGTCTCCTTACATGGTTCCTGAGAGAGTGATCTCGGATCCCGGGTCTTTCTCGAACCCGAAACCATGCCACTAGATCATCCCGACCTGGAGGGTGAGATCGAGGCACCTAACTAGCTTGACGACTCCATTGGGGATACGCTACCCCAGAGTTGGATCATCCTTATTTGGCTTTCCTTTCTTCTATTTCCTGCCCACTAACTCACACATGTCTTCGGGGTTGTTCAACCCCTTCATTAGAGTCGGGGATTTTCTGATCCCTGCATTCATGAGTCTACTTTGGAAACAGGTTAAGCGAACCTCGTTTCTGACCTTTCTCCTGACCATCGACCATGTGTCACGCTCCCAGGTCCTCATCTGGATCGGTGTCAGGAGAGACCTAAAAGTCCCTCACTCTCCATCTCCTAACCTTGGTGGATCCTCCACCAATGCACCTTGCATGAGTGGCGCATTAGCCACCACACGCCGCATGCACCCTGCTACTGGCACGTCGCTTGTCAGTCCCACTACTCGGGGTAGTCGAAAGGCCGTCCCTTCCTTTCCTGCAACTGGCAGTCTCGTTGCAGTTGCTCCTGTTGGTCGCCGTAAGGTCGCCCCCCGCTCTATATCACATCGAGCCCCTGTAACAAGAGGCTCGACACACCAAGGAGGAGGCCTTGAGGTCGCCACCTTCCACACGCACCAAAGCTCGTGGTCCATCCACTCAGGCTACATCTTGGGGCAACATTCAAGCTGCCTTGAACCACTGTCCGAGCCTGGATCTTCTTGGACCTGACCATGTATACCTTATGCATATGCATCACACTGCTCAGGGCAGCCATGTTGCTGTGTTTACTCGAGTACACGAGAGACAACCCCCTCGTCGTCCCTCTTTGCACACACCTACTCTGTCATAGCTCCGCCTCATGCCCCTTGCCGTACTTGCCGAAGGGCAACAGGGTACAGGACCGCGACTAAAGGTAGCGAATGCCACTCAGGTAGGAGTGCCCTCAACGCTTTCTAAAAAGACGAAATCAAAGCAAACCATGAAAGAAAGCTAAACTCCAATTACAACCATTCATAAAGTTGGATAAACAAAAGCCAAATTATATACAATTTCCAGAGTATTACAAATTGTCCAAGGCATCACAGGCCAAACAACAAAAATACATAGCTTCACAACAAAACAACTATATGGCACCTACAATTAAAGGGAAGTTTCTTCGTCAAGTGTGGGTCTTCTACCGCCAGTCGTGATCACCCAACTGTCTATCCTGGACCGGCGAGCTATCACTCTACATTCAAGAAAGTCAAAGGAATGAGCTATGAAGCCCAGTAAGTAGATCAAAGCTCCATGCATTCCTGCCTATACACCATTATTTACAACTGTCTCCAAAATTCGTGCAGGTTTCATAACATGGAAACATGTATCTCAATTTCATTAGCAATTGTTGTGAGTGATTTCTTTCATGGTAAAGTAAGCACAAATCAGATATCAGATATCCCGTGAACTAAGAGTCTATCAAATGTTTTCCATTAAATAACAGATTAATAAATTCAAGCAATCATATATTAACTTATACAATCCTAATGTCGCCTACTTCTGAAGTAGGGCCAAACGAATCCCATTGCTTAAGACTTCTACCATTTTTAGGAAGGAAGACAATGACAAATGGATGACCCATTTTGTAATGTCTTCATATATATACACACAGTCCCTAACGCGCTTTGGGGCTTTTGATAGGCAGAGGCCTTGCAAGATACGACCCTCTCCTTATGTCATTCTGGTGAGAGAGCGTTACACTACCACTGAGTGACCCAATGCGTAGTGCCCATATAGATCTAGGGGGCGCGATCCACCCAATTATTCACATTCACATCCTAACTCCCCTCCTATAATGGGGAGTCAGGGAAAGATATCAACTGCCAGTACAACTTTCTTATCATATCACCTTACATTACACAACCAATGGATGACCTGTTGCATAATGCCTTATATCAAATTCTTATCATACCATATCGCACTACCACTGGGTGACTCATTGCATAGTGCTTCATATCACATTTGTGGCATGTCTGATTATAACCATGCACATTCACTATCACATAGGCATGTCTTAATACAACCATGCACATTCATCATCTCATAGGCATGTTTGATTATAACCATGCATATTCATTATCTCATAAGTATTCACTATTTCATAAACATTCACCATTTCATAAGCATGTCTTATTACAACCATGCATATTCAACATTTCATAAGCATTTACTATTTCATGGGCATGTCTTATTTCAACCATGCATAGTCAATAATTCATAAGCATTCACTAATTCATAAGCATGTTTTATTACAAGAGAGAAAAAACTACAATAATTCATAAGTATTCACTAATTCATAAGCATGTCTTATTACACTAATAAGAGAGCAGAAACTTCAATATGATAACCCTTAGAAAAATGGGCATGGCCTCTAAGACATACGGAATTTCATCATGGTTCCAAAAGAATTTTGAAAATATACTCACTCATTTTTCATTTAGAAGTGGTTTGACCTTAATATAAGATATATTGGTCAGTGAACAGTTCCATATAAAAGCATATAACAGTCCTGGAAAAGAGCAGGAGTTTCAGTATGGTAGTCTCTTAGAAAATTGGGCATAACTTCCAATCCACAGAGAATTTGGTCATGGTTCTATACCCATTTTTAAAATAAACTCATTTATCTTTCATTTAAAAGTGGTTCTCCCTCAATCAGAGATATATTGGTTAGTGAAACGTTCCACATAAAAGCATATATCAGTCTTGGAAAATAGCAGGAATTTCAATGAGACAGTCTTTTAGAAACTTGGTCATAACTTCCAATCCACAGAGAATTTTGTCATGGTTCCAAGATTATTTTAAAATAGACTCACTCATATTTTATTTAAAATTATTTTGAACTCAATTAGAGACATATTGGTTAGTGAACAGTTCCGCGTAAAATCATATAATAGTCCTGAAAAATAGGAGGAATTTCAATATGACAGTCTCTTAGGAATTTCATCATGGTTCCAAAAGAATTTTGAAAATATACTCACTCATTTTTCATTTAGAAGTGGTTTGACCTTAATATAAGATATATTGGTAAGTGAACAGTTCCATATAAAAGCATATAACAGTCCTGGAAAAGAGCAGGAGTTTCAGTATGGTAGTCTCTTAGAAAATTGGGCATAACTTCCAATCCACAGAGAATTTGGTCATGGTTCTACACCCATTTTTAAAATAAACTCATTTATCTTTCATTTAAAAGTGGTTTTCCCTCAATCAGAGATATATTGGTTAGTGAAACGTTCCACATAAAAGCATATATCAGTCTTGGAAAATAGCAGGAATTTCAATGAGACAGTCTTTTAGAAACTTGGTCATAACTTCCAATCCACAGAGAATTTTGTCATGGTTCCAAGATTATTTTAAAATAGACTCACTCATATTTTATTTAAAATTATTTTGAACTCAATTAGAGACATATTGGTTAGTGAACAGTTCCGCGTAAAATCATATAATAGTCCTGAAAAATAGGAGGAATTTCAATATGACAGTCTCTTAGAAAATTGGGCATAACTTCCAATCAAAAGAGAATTTGGTCATAGTTCCAAAACCAGTTTAAAAATAGACCCACTCATATTTCATTTAAAAGTACTTTGGCATCAATCAAAGACATATTGGTTAGCGAACAATTCTAATTAAAAATAGGCAACGTTCCTGGAAATTCATTTTAAAGTTTTGGCATACTTCAAAGAATGACTAATAACTTCGCAACCAAAATATGCATTAATACAAGGTATTTTCCATCTTAAAATGGATTCACAGGGGTGATTTTCCACTGAATTTCATAACCACCACAAATTTCTTCAAGGCTCAAACTATCACACAAATAAAAGTCACGGTTATGGAAAAACAGGTATCTATCATAATTTCATTAACATATATCCACCCCATAGTTACACTTGGATTTCATAATAAGAAATAAAAAAAATCATGGATGCTAGATCTACTTACTTGTACCCAAAAGAACTCCAAGTTCCCCCTCAAATGCCAAGTTTCCAAGGATGGCCAGCCTAAGGTTCTAAGTGTTTGAAAGAGAGGTCGTGAGTGAGAGAGAGAAAAACTCATGAGAGGGGTGTGAAGGGGGTTATATAAGCAAAGAGGGGGAGGCAGCAGACAGGTGGCATGCAAAGGGCTACAAGTGGCATCTAGGTGGCTTACAGTGGCATACATGTGTCACATGGCACTCATAGAAGTTCCCTAGACAGCCTTATACATTCACTCTCAGCAGCAAAGCACACGGAGGTGACGCGCAGGGCTGTGACACGCATGGCGACGCGCACGGTAGTGATGCACACGGCGGTATCATGCATGGCGGTGACGTGCACAGTGGTGTCGCCCACGGAGCTGACGCACACGGTGGTGTTGCGCACTGCTGTGATGCGCACGGCGGTGTCGCTCATGGCGGTGACACACACAACAACAACCCCATGCACGCACGGTGGCGTCCTCGTCACGCACGACGGCTTCCTTATCATGCATGATAGCTTCCTTCATGCACGCACGACGGCTTCCTTTACGTACGACGACTTCCTTCATGCACGATGGCTTCCTTGTCACGCACGGCGGCTTCCTTCATGCACGACGGGTCCTTACATCATCCCCCCTTAAAAGGATTTTGTCCCCAAAATCATACTTATGTTAATCGAACAATTGGGGGTAGTTATTCCAGATCTCATCTTCCCGTTCCCAGGTCGACTCTTCTCGTGAATGGTATTGCCGTAAAACACAGACCAGAGGGATTTCCTTATTACACAATACCTGCACCCTTCTGCCTAGTATTCCAACTGGTTTCTCGATGAAGGTCAGGTCTTATCTGATTGAAACAGGTTCATACTTCTGAATATGGGACGGGTCAGGCTGGTACTTTCTTAACAGAGATACATGAAAAACATTGTGGATATTTACCAACTTGGGTAGTAGGGCAAGTCGATATGCCATGCTTCCAACTCTTTCTACAATCTCAAAAGGTCTCATAATTCCCTTAATCGGCGATGCCTTCAAGAAAAACTGATCATCCACCTCAAACTCGAGGTCTCTTCTTCAGTTATCGGCATAACTCTTATGCCGATTCTGAACTGTCTTGACTCTCGAATCAAAGAAATCTTTTATGAGGTCACCTGGACAATTGTTGGCCCTAAGAGCCTTCTTTCACCAATCTCGTCCCAGCAAATGGGTGACTAGCACTATCTTCCATACAGGGCCTCAAAAGGCACCATCTGAATACTAGTTTGGAAGCTGTTATATTATAGGCGAATTCAATCAGAGGAAAGTGATCATCCCAGCTTCCCTTAAAATCAAAGATACAAGCCCTTAACTTATCTTCCAAAGTATTAATGATTCTCTCTGATTGTCCATCAGTTTGGGGGTGAAAGGCATTGCTAAAAGTATGTCTCACCCCCAAGGCTACCTGTAGACCAGCCCAAAATCTAGAGGTAAATCTAGTGTCCCTGCAGGACACGATGCTGACGGGTATTCCATGCAACCTTACTATCTCCTTGATGTATAATTAGGCCAGTTTATCCAAGGTGTAGGTCGTGCCGATCAACAAGAAGTGGGTAACTTTGGTCAGCTGGTCTACCACGACCCAAATACTATCATGCCCAGAACTCGTTCTTGGCAACGCAGAGACAAAGTCCATAGCAATGTGCTCCCATTTCCATTTTGGCACAGGTAAGGGCTGCAACAATCCAACGGGTTTATGATGCTTGGCTTTCACTTGCTGGCATGTCAAACACCTAGAAATAAACAATGTTATTTCCTTTTTCATGTCATTCTATCAGAAAATTTTCTTCAGGTCCTTATACATTTTAGTACTCCCAAGATGTATAATATAACGAGAGCGGTGAGCTTTCTCTAAGATAGCTCTCTTTAGTTTGGAAGCTGTTATATTATAGGCGAATTCAATCAGAGGAAAGTGATCATCCCAGCTTCCCTTAAAATCAAAGATACAAGCCCTTAACATATCTTCCAAAGTATTAATAGTTCTCTCTGATTGTCCATCAGTTTGGGGGTAAAAGGCAGTGCTAAAAGTATGTCTCACCCCCAAGGCTACCTGTAGACCAGCCCAAAATCTAGAGGTAAATCTAGTGTCCCTGTCGGACACGATGATGACGGGTATTCCATGCAACCTTACTATCTCCTTGATGTATAATTAGGCCAGTTTATCCAAGGTGTAGGTCGTGCTGATCAGCAAGAAGTGGGCAACTTTGGTCAGCTGGTCTACCACGACCCAAATACTGTCATGCCCAGAACTCGTTCTTAGCAACCCAGAGACAAAGTCCATAGGATTGTGCTCCCATTTCGATTTTGGCACACGTAAGGGCTGCAACAATCCAACGGGTTTATGATGCTTGGCTTTCATTTGCTGGCATGTCAAACACCTAGAAATAAACAATGTTATTTCCTTTTTCATGTCATTCCATCAGAAAATTTTCTTCAGGTCCTTATACATTTTAGTACTCCCAAGATGTATAATATAACGAGAGCGGTGAGCTTCCTCTAAGATAGCTCTCTTTACATCCTCATCATTTGGAATACAGACCCGATTATTGAATCTCAACAAGTCATCACTGCTTATAGTGAAATCGTCTTTCCTTCCCAGCTTTACCTCTTTTAAAATTTTCACGAGCTGGGGATTCTTCTTTTGCGCTAGCCGGATCTGTTGAAAAGCTAGGGCTCTATCCTTATGCAAGCTGTCATAATTACCCCATCACCAAGGGGCAGAGCTGGGTGCCATCAAACTACATCCTCTAACAACTTCATCTCTCAAACCATTAGATGAACTATTGATATTACGTTTCCTCCGTTCTCTGTCTTCATAGACGGCAGTACAAGCCGCCGTCTGTGCACTCTCATTCTCTCTTCTCTCTCTTCACAGACGACAACTAAGCCGCCTTTTGTGCTCTACCTTCTGTGCTCTATATTCCTCTTTTCTCTCTCTTCTCTTTCTTTCTTCTTTCTCTCTCTTCTCCTTCTCTCTTCTTTCTTAAATTTCTTGTTTCTTTTTATTATCTTCTTCTTTGAAGGATTTGGGTGGAAAACAAACCAATCTTCTCTCTTTCTTTCTCTTTATTCATTTGCATGATGATGGACTAGTTGAAAGGCATACTAACCCTTCGTTTGTCTTTTCTTTAAAAATGTTTCTCTTTACTTTCTCTCTGAAGGACTAGTTGGACAGCATACTGGCCCTTTTCCTTTCTATCTCTACTTTCTTCTCTCTCTTCCTAAAGAACCAGGTGAAAGCCAAACTGATCTTCGGTCCTCTGTTCTACTCTTTCCTTTTTCTGTATTTCTTTGTCTCTCCCTCATTTTCTTCATCTCACCCCCTTTTGCTTTCATTTTCTTTTTAAGAAATAATGTCGTGACTGTCTTGTTAAGAAGATGTTGGAAGGCTGTCCGATTGACATAGACCCAATTGCATCGTTCCCTCATTATTCCCCTCTAATGTACACACTTGTGTGCATTCATTCAAAGACAATGTAGGGTCTTCTGACACACTTATCTGTATTATAATGTGTGTTTGTGATCGCAGGAAAGAAGAAACAGGTTAAGGGAGGCGATTCCGAACCGGCCTCTGGCCAGGTGGGCATTCCACATAATCTAAGAGGGCACCTATATGAGCTAGCCCACGCATGTCACGAACCCACGTGAGGTAAGCCCCACCTCATGACCCAAATTTCTCTCTCACTGGTTGGTATTCCTGCCTGTGTCTCCTTACGCAGTTCCTGAGAGAGCGATCTCAGGTCCCAGATCTTTCTCGAACTTGAAACCACACCACCAGATCATCTCGACCCAAAGGACGAGATCGACGCACCTAATCATTTGTATCGCCTTGTTTAACCCATTTAGAATGTGATCTCTGAAACTAGAAGATCTCAAGCAATTGCAGATAATTATCAAGCTCCATTTTTTTGACATTTCTGTCTGACAATTGATCAGTGTTCAAACCACCCATGAATAGTTCCATAGAGTTAAGATTAGAAATCTCTTGTTCTAAGCTACCGATATTCCCATCCAAGTTCTCGAATTTGTTTCTACCCCAAACCTTTAAATTATTTTTCAAAAGCTTAAGTTTGCAAAGAAGGAACAAAATCCGGACATTGGTGAGACATAACTGTGGCCCAAGAGGATTTAACAACCTTAGCGAAGGTCTTGTCCTCCAACCACATCAATTCAAAACGAAAGGGATGAGGTTCGGAAGCCACCCCAAAAAAATCAAGCAAAATAAGAGTTGGGTCGGAAGCAAATTGGAGAAGAGCCTTAACCATCGCTTTAGGGAACTGCTCAGCCCATTCAATAGAGATCAGAAAATGATCCAGCTTGGACATTTTCGGGTCACCAGCTGATTTATTGGACCACGTAAAGGTCGTGCCCAAAATATCATAATCAAATAAAGAATGGGCAGTAATAAAATTGTCAAACTTTTTATTAGTTTCCCCTAATTAGACCATTCAACTTGGGGATACTCATGGTGGTGAGTCCGAGTTACTCGAGCAAGGCCAAGTTAGCCCGCCCTAGTTTTTTTGAATTGATCTGAATTATTGAGGGCCCCCTTTTTTTTGGGTAATTCAGTGGAGAAGACACGCCCCTACTTGCTTTTTTTCAATAGATTAGCGAGTTATATTTTGAAAGTGTTAATTGTGAGTTAAAAAATAAATGTGAGCAGATAAAGAAGAAGAAGAAGAAGAAGAAGGCAATCAGATTTTAGCGTGGTTCGACAGAGCTTGTCTACATCCACGAGTATCAATTCTCTATTACTTTTTGTTATATCTTTTCAACAGACTTTACAAGGTATGTATGCACAAAACAAAAGAATGACCCAGAAGGAAACTCCCCAAATTAATAAGATATTGTGATCCCAATCATCCCAAAAGAATAACAACAAATAAAACAACCCTAATAACTTAAGAAACTGTAGGGTTGACCGTGAATCCTTCAACACTCCCCCTCAAGTTGGTGTGTAAATATCAATTGAGCCCAACTTGCTCAAAGCTTGGAAAAAATTAGTCCTTGAAATAGCCTCGGCAAAAATATCTGCTAGTTGGTCTTTACTTTGAACAAATGTAGTGTTAATAATTCCAGCTTAGACATTATCATGGACAAAGTGACAGTTTACCTCAATTTGTTTAGTCGTTTCATGAAAAATAGGATAAGAAACAATATGAATGGCAACCCGATTGTCACAAAACATTTTCATTGGCAATTTCACTTGAAATCCGAGGTCCTGAAAGAGAAACTTCAACCAAACAAGTTCACTTGTAGTTGCAGCTATGGCTCTATATTCGGCTTATGCGCTTGATCTGGCGACCACACTTTGCTTTTTACTTTTCCAAGTGACAAGGTTTCCACTTACCATTCTACAAAACCTAGTAGTAGACCTTCGATCATTCGGGCATCCAGCCCAATCAGCATTAGAATATCCGACAATATCAATGTGATTATTACATTTTAGCCAAATTCCTCTTCCAAGGTAGGATTTTAGATACCGAAGGATTCTTTCAACAACAATCATATGACTAGTTCTTGGGGCATGCATAAATTGACTAACTTGGCTAACAACATAAGCGATATCTGGTCTAGTAATAGTCAAATAGATTAGTTTCCCAACAAGTCTTTGAAATCTATCAATATTTTTAAGAGGCTCCCCTTCATAAGAAGTAAGTTTATTATTCAAGTTGAATGGAATATCAAGAGGTTCAACCCCAAGTTTTCCAATATCTTTTAAGAGATCCAAACATGCTTTATTTGAGATATAAAAATTCCCTTTTTGGAGTATGCAACCTCAATTCCAAGAAAGTACTTGAGTTATCCTAAATCCTTAATATCAAATTTGCTTTGAAAATATCATTTTAGCTTTGAAATTCCTTCTTTGTCGTTACCAGTTATTACAATATCATCAACATATACAAGGATAACAACAATTCCATTTTTTCCATTCTTCCCGAATAAGAAAGAGTCGGTAGAGCCATTTTTAACTATATTTAAAAGAGTAGTACTCAGCTTTGTATACCACGCTCTCAGAGATTGTTTGAGTCCATATAGAGTCTTTTTAAGTATATAGGTAAGTTCAGGATTTCCTTCTTTAGGATGACCTAGAGGAATGTTCATGTACACTTCTTCCTCAGGATCTCCATAAAGGAATGCATTTTTAACATCCATTTACCACAAAGACCATCCACAATTTACAACAATGGAGAGAAGAACCCGAATAGTACCCATCTTAGCAACATGGGCAAAGGTTTCCTTATAATCCACACCATATGTTTGGGTAAAATTTTTGGCAACAACTCTTGTCTTATGTCTCTCAATGGTACCATCACTATTGTATTTAATTTTGAAAACCATTTACAACAAACAACCTTTGTTTTTCTTTGGGTAAACGAACTATATCCCAAGTATGGATTTTATCAAGGGCTAATAGTTCATCTTCCATGGCTTTCCTCCAGACAGGTTGAGAGTACGCATCATTAAAATTACTGGGTTCAACATTATTAGAAATAGAACTTAAAAAAGCAGAGTACTTTCAAGAAATGTTTTTGTAGCAAATTTGATTTTGAATAGGATGAGAAACAACATGATAAGTAAAAAAGTCCTGCAATCTTGAAGGAGGGCGAGTAACACGAGACGACTTGCGAAGGGGAGGATCAGGAGGATGGGACACGGGGTTATTACCTCTTGGAGTGTCATTATCATTACCAGCTTCATTCTCATTGTCATTGTCAATATTCTGATTCTCCAGATTTCTTTCATAAGAGTTGTTGTTTTGTCTAATAGGAACTGGAAGAGGATATTCCCCATGAGCTCTATTTTCAGCTAATTCAGAGTTGGGTTGAAAATAGGGTTCATCCTCAAACATTGAACATTTCTAGAAATAAATAATGTTTTTTGTATTGGACTATAATATTTGTACCCTTTCTTTTTGTGGAGGAATATCCAACAAAAATACACTTATTAGCTCGAGAATCAAGGTTATGATCAAGAATATGAGAAAAACAAACACACCAAAAAACACGTAGGTAAGCGATGTTAATCTTCCTTTTATTTAAAACTTCAAGAGGGGATTTATCATAGAGAACCTTACTAGGAAGTCTATTAATAAGGTAACAGGCAGTCAAGACAGCTTCAGACCAAAATCTTTTTGGAACATTTTTCTCAAACATTAAGGATCTAGCAACCTCAAGAATGTGCCTATTTTTCCTTTCAGCAACCCCATTCTGCTGGGGGGTCCCGACACACGAGGTCTGATGTATAATGCCAAGACTAGTAAGGTACTCAGAAAAAGTTTTATTAACATACTCAGTGCCATTATCAGATCGAAAATTTTTTAATATTGGCATTACACTGATTGGACACAAGAGCATTAAATTCCTTAAAGGTCTGAACCTCATCTTTTGATTTTAAAAGATATATCCAAGTTGCACGTGACCAATCATCAGTAAATAAAATAAAGTATCTATGCTCAGAATAACTATCAATAGGGGCAGGTCCCCAAACATCTGAGTGAACTAACTAAAGGAGCCCATTACAATCATGCATAGACTTCTGAAAAGGAAGTTTGGTCTGTTTAGAAAATTGACAAGTATTACACCCATGAAAATCAATACTAAGATAAGGAATCAAAATGTGTAAAGTATGATCAAAAGGGTGAGCAACTCTAGCATGCCACAACTTGCTACTGAAATACTTAGCCACCAAGGCTTTATTTTCTTGATCCAGAATATATAATCCATTCGAAATTCTCCCTTCACCAATCTTCCTCCCTGTGGCCCGATCTTGAAAAACAACATTAAAAGGAAAAAAAGAACATTGTAATTTAGATCTTTGGTTATCTTGCTCATGGACAACAAATTTGAAGGAAATGATGGTAGAAACAGTACTTCAGAATCATGAGAGTTAGAGCCAATTTCAGATTTTTCGAAACCGTGAACAAGAATAATTGAACCATTGGATATGGATATGGGAGGCTTACTAGAAGATTTCTCATAACTGGTTAAGCTCTTAAGATTACCAGTCATATGATCAATAGCCCATGAATCAATAACCCAAGAATGAATATTTGAATGAGAATGAAAAGAGTATGGTGAGGAATTGCCTAGGGAGAGTCATATGTAGAGATATTGCCACTCTTACCATACTGTTGAAAAAATTGAGCAATTTTTTTCAGAGTAATTTGTGAATCAGTTGTGGATGCTTGGGAGCCAGTTCTTTCACCTCCTATATCCTAGGAAGGTCTCAAGTGGAGATGTAAAAGCCAACATCGGTCTTTTGTATGACCAAGAGCTTTGCAATGATCACATTTAAAAGGGGGTCCTTCCTCCATTTGGAAGCCTTCTACCATGTCCACGAAAACCACGTCTACCTCTTGTTTCATTATTAGTAGACTTCTTGTTTTCAAATTTCTAATTATTTGCAACAAAGGCAGACTTCTCAATCACCTCAGTATTATTTTTTTCATGATTCATCACCTTCGTCCTAATTTTTTCTCTTAAGACAGCAGAGTAAACACTTGCGAAACTAGGGAGTTCAGCTGACATCAATGTTTGACTACTTAACCTCTCATATTCAGGTTTTAAAGCAGCAAGAAACTGTAAAAGTTCGCCTTGTTAAACACGTTTTTGGATGACGGCCAAGTCAGTAGTGCCAGGAGAATAAGTGGCCAACTCATCCCACATTGGTTTGAGACTGGCAACTAACTCAGTTACTGATTTTTCCTATTTAATCTGAGATATTTCTTGCTTCAATTGATATATGCGAGCTATATTATTTTGATTACCATATACAGACTTATTAGATTCCCATAATTGTTCAGCTGTGTCTGAGTGGGTGAATATTTCAGCAATTGCAGGTTGCATGGAATTCAAAATCCAAGACATAACCATTTGATCATTGGCTTGCCAATCTTCATATGTAGGATCATTAGATTGAGGCGTCTTTGTCTTTCCAGTGATATAACCAAACTTATATTTTCCACCGAAGGCCAAAGATACAGCCCTTGACCAGACAATATAATTGAGTCCATTGAGCGAGGTAGTAGTTAGTTTAATACTAGTATTGGACTCAAAATCATGTGTGGAAGATTTAGAGTTATTATCCTTATCAGTCATAAGAAAAAAAGTGCCCTGATTAAAGATGACAAAGGCGATGATCAAAACAGAAATTCCAAGAAATAACAAAGAATAACACCTCCACCAAAATTAAATCTCATATCCAAAAACTGATGAACGCAACCACCAATTCTACAAGGAAAACGCAGCCCAAAAAACCTCATGGAAAGGGAGTGAAAGTCAATTTAGTAAAAGAAGCCAAGAATTTTACCCCCAACATTCTTTCACAGTAGATGTTGTCAACACGATAAAGCCAAACTTTCTTGAGGGAAGAGCTCTCAAAACTTTCACAGCAGAGACGAGTTGCAGAGCCTTATCAGCTTCAAATTCACATAGAAGAACGCTGCTCAGAATGTAGCAAACCTCTGAGTAGCACAAGCAAATCTCTGCAAATAAGAAAAAAATATCTGTCCAATATCTATTCCCTGAATCACAGAAAGAAGAAGAATAGGACGATGCGAACTGCTGCCAGAAAAAGAATGGCAAATTTGCAAAACTATAACACGCCGCAACCAAAACAAATCTATGAAATTGTAGAGGTTAAGAATAGAGTTTCTTTCCATCGATCTTCTAGCAAAAATACAGCAAGAGATATCTGGCTCTTGCATCACTAGGTCAAAGAAACTACAACGATAATGATAGATCACAGCAGAGAGCTTCCACAGAACCTTGCTAGACCTTCTGCGAAAGTTTCGACAAAAGATTGCAACTGGATGAAGGCCAATGAAGAAAAAATGATGAGAAATGGATCGCTATAAAATAAATGTGAGAAGATAAAGAAAAAGAAGAAGAAGGCACTCAGATTTTAACATGGTTCGGTAGACCTTGCCTACATCCACGAGTATCAATTATTTACTACTTTTTGTTAGATCTTTTCAGCAGACTTTACAAGGTATTTATACACAAAACAAAATAGCGAGTGAAAAGGAAACTCCCCGAATTAATAGGATCTTGTGATCCCAATCATCCCAAAATAGTAACAACAAATAAAACAACCCCAATAAATTAGGAAACTGTAGGGCTGAGTGTGAATCCTTCAACAGGAGTGTTAACAGTAGTCCTGGATACCACGATATCATAACTAAGTTTGGGGATGCTATAATGTATACTAAGATATTTTTTAGGAGATACGTGGGTGAAGAGAAAACTAAAACATAATAAGTTTGAACATTAATTAGACTGTTTTGACCAATGGTTTAAAAAGCGGATCGATGACCCGGATCGGGCATCTCAAAAACCGATCCGGATCGGCGAATCGACGATCCGGATTTGGAATCGGCTGAATCGCTCGGATTAAAGCTTCAAAAAATCCGAAAAAAGTATTAAAATTCAATTATAAATATT
>NW_006498320.1:1475630-1485845 GCF_000471905.2 Amborella trichopoda
GTGAATATTGAGATGCTCTTTCCTTGTATAAACTTATGTTAACCATTAAATTTGCATCACATAAAAGAAAAATCATAGATAAAATATATAATTATACATGGACTATTATAAAGAGTATACTAATCAATGAAAGAATGGCCATTAAAATCTCGTTTTGGCAAAAAACCCTAATCCGCTAAAAAAATCCAAATTATTACAGTCGAACTAAGTATAATCCAAAATTATTAAAACCTAACTAATTATAATATTATATACTTAAATTATAATTATTAGTTTACATTTTATAATTATTTTATTAGACAAATAAAAAAAATTAAAAATATTTTATAATATTATATAATTTAAAATGTATTATTGACAACTGTAAGAAAAATAGTACATTACATGATTTATAATATAAAAATTAATAAATAAAATAAAAGATTTGGTTATCAATGTAAAAATTAATAAAATGCGTACAAATTTTGGAAATAACACTTCAATTTTAAAAAAAATTATTTTTTAAGGTTTCTATAATAAATTTAGTGAAACAAATTCTTAGTAGAAAGATGGAGATTTCAAATAGAATAAACTTTTTATGTTTTTTTTTATGCTTTTTATATTATTTACAAAAATATTTATACAATATATACTATTTATACAATATATACAACAAAAACTATGCAACACAAAAAAATAACGCCCACAGGGGGGACTCGACCTTGAGACGTCACATGAAGAAGCAAAGGTCTTAACCACCACACTACCTCACCATATGTGGTTATAATTTGATGATTAATAGAATATATTTAAATTCCCTTTTCATTTAATGATGTTTGGGAATTATCCCACATCGAAAGATGGGTATTCCACTTTGGTATATAAATACCTATGTAATATAGATTAAAATGATTGTGTAGAAATATTAGGGTAACCTCACACGTGTCGCACGCGTGCACGTGCGTGTCGCACGAGTGCAGGGAGGGAACCGGGCTGCACCGGACAAAACCAGATTGGAACCGGCGGTTCTTCTCTAGAACAGGGTCGTTCTCGGTTTTGTATCCGAACCGGCACGGGCTGTGCCGATTCTCGAGTCGAACCGGGCGAGTCAGGTTCGATTCGCCGATATTTAAAACACTGGTTTTGACTAATAATGTCCAATAATGGATGTTGATACTGGTATTGAACGTTAACTTATGTTATTTCGTTGCTTATATTATAGAAGTAAGGCGCATCTCAAGTGCCCATAGAAAATTATTATTTTTATTCTAGAAAATCCTCCAATTAATTATTTTGGCCCAAAGATGTATGGAAAATGTTAATTCTCGAAAATCCTTCAAAGATTATTTCGAACTAAAGATATGTGGAAATGAAAAAAAGTTTTCAAATACTGAATAATAGTTTGTTTTGTATTGTATTATTTAAAGAGTAATGATCCTATGAGACCCTCCTACACCCATGTATGTAGGACCTCAAAGGATCATCATTAAATTTGGCACAGATCTCTAAATAAGTTATCACATGAGTGCAAGACTTGATTTATCTAGAGATCTGTGCCAAATTTAATTGTGATCCTTTGGGGTCCTATACACATGGGTGTGGGAGGGTCTCACAAGGTCATTTCCCTTATTTAAGTTATCAATTTTTTAAACTTTGAAATGTTTACATATTTGTTTGATTTTTTGGAGTTTTTGATTTTATAATTAGGGGTGAGCATAGGTTTTTAGGCTTTCGTAAATATAAGATTTATGTACTGAAATTGCATGTTTTTAACTAGGTTTAGTGGTGCGTTTTACATTTTCTAAGGTTGAACAATATAACAGTACATAAACATAATGTACATAATACTTCCTTTTCAACTTTGGAAATTCATGCTATACCATAGTCAGCAAGTCTCCATTTAAAATAGGAAATTTTCAAAAAATGTGCAATTTTTCGAAATCTGGTAAGTACTCCGACTTTTTCAGAAGATCTTGAAAATGTCATTGGTTTTAATGGAGCCAATATAAATCCAAAGAATTTTTCAAAAAAAATTCTCTCTTATAATTTTATTTCTTTATTAACTTAATATTATTGAATTTTGGTTTAAAAATAAGGACAATAAAAGTGGGAGTAAATTAAAAATATTAATTTAACAAAACAATTCCATAAAAATTTTCACTTCCGTTCAAAAAGTGTATGAATAAATATAGGCAACACATTCTCCAAAAAAATAGCATATCAATATCAAATAATAGGTAGAGTTAGAAGAAGAGTAACTTTCTGAAAAATCTTTTTTTCTTCTTTAAACCTAGAGCATCTTTATAAAGAGCAAGAGAAAGATTCAATGATATTAAGGATTTAGGCAGATAGGAATTCAGTGTGATTTGAATTTGCATAAGCATCATGTTTCTTTCTTTGTGCATAGAGAAGTTTGCTTTTCAAATATTATTATTATAATTATTATTATTCATTTCATTGGTGTATACACCATGGTATTTTGGATGGACCACTTTTTTATATATTTGGATCTTTGTTTTCAGTTTAGTTAACTGCAATCCTATATTAAGGGGCTTTTTTGTTTTTTTCTTTGAACCATAATCTATACTTTGGTTTACAATTCTTGTTATTTATTGAGGTAGTACTTATATTTAATATTATTATTGTTGTTTCATTTTATGCTCTCAATAAATATATGATATGTTTTGTATTATGGCAATAATATAAACATTGTTGATGGATTTATTGAAAGTTTAGACTATAAATTGTCAAGTATTACTCTAATGGGACTGGTTTAGGCCATAAAACTATTGTTCAATGTCTTTAATGTATCTATAAAAGAACTGCAAATCATTATCCTATACAATGTTCTATTTACCTATCTGAATTTTTTTACTCCGTTTTTTTAACTAAATCCAAAATATTTATGATTCTATAACTTATCCTATTTTTTGGCGATCCAAATTTTTTATCTAATTTTTTCCTCCGAGTTTTTGAAATAAAACCGATTTATCATCGATGTTTTGATTGGCAAATATATTATTATTCCTCTACTTGCTAACTATGAGCTATACACGATTGATGCACAAAATGCCATCTACATGTTAGTCCCAATAAAGAAAATTAATTAATAAAGATATAAAATCAATAAACAATTTATGTGGATTTGTTCTTAAATCACACGAGGGACTTAAAGTTCCATACCAAAACCTACAGACCAAGTCATCCAGTGACATGCTACATTGAGAGTCCTCTTTAGTGACATGCTACATTGAGAGTTCTCTATGTCTTTCTCTTGAGGGGTTAACCTATTTTTATAGAGAACCATTTTTGGTTTGTAGCTCTCACATTAATAGTCTATAGGAGTTGAGATCCAAGTATAACTCCTATCTTAATTCCCTAAGTGCATCTAACTATGATTAACAAGTTGTCACCAAACTGTTAATCCTATGTAATGAGTTAAACTTGTCATTAGTGTACTAATAACTCACATAATAAAATGTCATCCAAGCATTCCTATAATTTCATAAAAGATATTTAGAAGTTAAATAATTTATAGAAAAACAATTCTTACAAAGAATCCAAAAACATCACTGGATTTTTCCTCCCGTGCAACATCCTATAGAATCTCCAAAATGGATCATAGTATATGATATTGCCTCATGTCAACCACATGGGATTTCACATATACTATACAATATGGTTTTTGTACCATTATTAAAAAATAAATTCCCGGGAGAGAAGGGCCTGATAGACATTTCCAACACTAAAGTCTAGCCATCCTCAAATGGTGGGAAAGTGAGCAAGGTTTTATCGTAATGGAAAATAGCAAGACTGACACGAACTAGGATTGAGTAAAGTCTTGTACCAAGGGTAAATAACAGTATCCCTATATGGAAAGGAAAATTCTTTCATGTGGGCTGGACTGCATTTCTACATATGTAGTCCACAAAGTATAAAGCTTCCATCTAAAAGATGGAGGCAAGTAAGTGTTCCATCTAAAAATAATGGACACTAATGATCCAAACATTTTTTTATTTTAATTTTTAGAATTTATTTATTATTTAATATTCATAATCTCCAAGTTAGAGATTACGTGTTCTTAAAAGTTAAGACTTAAAATTCATCTCAAAAATAAATTTATTAAGAGGCCCACATTTCTACGTATCTAGGCTTGGACGCATAGAAAGCGGGTCCATATGGAAAAAGCTACAATACGTTCAACATCTTATCGAGTTTAAGTGCACGCAACGGATAGGATTTCATTGCTACTTTTCAACGGCGGCGATGCAGATTAAATAATTTGAATTTCTCCCATTAATGGCCATACACCTTCGTACATTGTTTTCCCTTGTTCAATGCAACTCCTAAATAGGCTTGTTAAACTTGCCCCTCTCTCTCTCTAAACCAGGCTGCACTACCCTTCTCTCTCTCTCTAGCGGGTGGGCATCAGGTGCAAGAACTTCTCTCTCCCTCTCTCTCTCTCGCTCTCGCGGGTGGTTTAGGGTTCATCGTAGGAACCTCTACCCCTTTCTCTCTCTAATCACAGATTAAGGGAGAAATAGCTCTCTCTCTCACTAAACACAATAAAGGGGAAAATTTGCAGATCAAATTTGTGTACCTTTCAAATTCGTAATTTCAAATTGCAAATTGGATATAAAGATTTTTCCCATATTACTGATATTTTGTATTTTGGGGAAATATAATTCGAGTTACTTACACTCAATTGGATATGCAAATATGTATACATCTTACTGTTATTTTCAGCTTTACATTTTCAATTTGTCAGATTCATCTTCGATGTGTCAATTCTTGTATGATCAAGTCTGTTATGCAATTACGTTCTTTTCTGTATGATCGACTCCGTTTTTTGTTACTCAATCACATTTGTCTGTTTGCGAGCTGTTGAATCGGTATCGGATTTGTACAAAGTTTTGTTGGATCTTCTGAGAACCATTATGTTTTCTCGATTGTCTTAACTGTATTTCTTTTTCAAGCAAAGATATGATATTTTTGTCTGTTGCTCAAGCCTGTTTCATTTAAGCCTACTGTTTCTGAGGCTTGTTGATTTGCTATTGCTTGAGACTTATGTTGTTCCTTTGTGTTTGTTGATCAAGCAATCTGAGCATGGTAAACACTGCTTCTATTGGTCACGCTATGCACTTGAAGATCCAAGCAATATTAGCATGACAATCACTACTTCTACTGGTCACGCTATGTACCTGAAGATCCAACTGCTCGTTTTCATAACTTAGTGTTCAAACTTCAACTGCTCTCTCTCATAACGTCTTGAATTTGAGAGAGAGTGTGAAAGAAAAGTATATATTTTCTACCAGGTTAATATGAAAGAAAAGTTAATATGAAAGGTGTATATTGTAATCAGGATATATATGGGAAAGGTAGGTACAATATCTTGTATTTTATTGTAAGTCTAGGTATATTATGGGTGTTTTTTATTTATATAGTATAGATGTTTGTGATTTGTTCTTGTCATCTGTATTTGTCTATTTAGGACAATCTTGTATATACATATTGATTAATAGACATTGAGTCTCTTCAGAGAAACCTAAGACTCTTCACATGGTACCGAAGCTAGATTCATATTCCACATGTCCATTTTTATACGATCGAGTTTGTTATTAGATCATGTTCTGTTATGTATGATCAAGTTTGTTTTCTTATTACTCGATCACGTCTGTCTGTTTGCGAGCTGCTGAATCGGTCTTGCATTTGCACCGTGTTTTGTTGGCTCTTCCAAGTGTCATTCTATTTTCTCGGTTGTTTCTCAAGCAAAGATCTAATGATTTTGTATATTACTCAAGTCTGTTTTTTTCAAGCCCACTGTTTCTAAGGCTTATTGATATGCTATTGCTTCAGCCTTATGTTGTTCCTTTGTGCTTGTTGGTCAAACAATCTAAGCATGACAACCACTGCTTCTATTGGTCATGCTATGCACTTGAAGATCTAAGCAATCTGAGCATGACAACCCTTGCTTCTATTGGTCACAATATGCACCTGAAGATCTAACTGCTCGTTTTCACAACTTAGTGTTCAAACTTCAGCTGCTCTCTCTCATAGAATCTTGAGTTTGAAGGGGAGTGTGAAAGAAAACTATATATTATCTACCAGGTTAATATGAAAGGTGTATATTATAATCAGAATATATATTCGAAAGGTAGGTACAATATCTTTTATTTTATTGTAGTCTAAGTATAGTATAGGTGTCTTTGATTGCATAGTATAGGTGTATGCAGTAGTTTAAAAAACGGATCGGTGACCTAGATTGGGCATCTCAAAAACCATCCGGATCGGTGAATCGACGATCCTGATCGAGAATCGGATGAATCGGTCGGATTAAGCCTTAAAAAAAATCTGAAAAAATTATTAACATTCATTATAAATGTTGTGTTTTAGGAATTCAATAAGAAATGAGGGTACTCCATTAAGAATTTTCATTTCTTTGCAAGAATATGCAAATATTGATATGTTCTTTCCCTGTATGAACTACTATTTACCATTTAATTTACATCACACAAAAGGATAAACATAGAATTATCATATATTAAGTATATAATCATACATTGACTACAATAAAGCATACAATTCGTAACATACGATCTAAAAGTAAAATGACAGACGACGTCGTTCTTCATCTTGGTCACGCTAGTGCCATTGATTGAATTCACGTGACAATTCATTGACTCGATCTAAAAACGAATCATCCAAATTAATGGGCACCTGACTATACCCAAATCCCTGAGTATTAGTGTTTTGTTGTGGTCCTAATCCAAAATCCCCGAAGCATGTACATCCTTCATGTTCACCTATATTATCGTGCTCATACCTACCCTCTTGTTGTTGGGACTCGATCTATGAATAATTTGGCTGGGATTGGGTGGCCTCAAAATCATCATCTCTCTCATTTTCCCTTATAACCCCTTCCCACTCTCCCTCATTAAGTGCAATATCACCGACATCTCCGACGAATTGTGGATATGTTGGTGGACTGCTTCCTCTTTCATGCTGCTCATCACCTTTTTCAAGATCTTCCTCACCGATAGCCTAAAGGAACGCTCTCTTGTGCACCACTGGCTCCTCTTCTTCTACTACCCATTATTCTGCTGTGTCTGTGACAAATATTGTGTCTAAGTCTATCGACCCATAGTCTTCAAGCTTCCTTCTTATTTGTCGCTCTCATAGGTTTAAGTTATAATGAACGTAGACTAGTTTATGAAGCTTCTCCCAAGCGGGTCGATTCCTCCTAGTAGTGTACAACCTTTGAAACGTACTCCAATTTCGCTCACAGCCAGTAGCAGAACATATCTGGGAGAGCACCTTGATTGCTATCCTCTTTAGGTGAGGTGCATCACTATCATATATCTCCCACCATTCAGTTGGATTAAAATGCAAAAAGCATTGTAAGGGCAAGAACAATTCATAAGATCAAATATATGAATGAACAAAATATTAGTTAGGGGATAACCTAGATCCATCTTAGTTCGAGACTTTCTGGCAATTCTAGTTCCAAAGGATCCTATAGCATCCCTATACATAGCAAGCTAAAACAAAATATTTCGTTTTAGTGCATTATTCCTCACAAATATAACAACTCAAACAAGTTCTTACCCAAATATTAAATAATACATCTTGTATTGCTACTACCTGGTTTCGATGGCTTCTCTCAAACCTGGCAATAATGTATCTGACCCCTTCCATAATCTTATGGGGATGTTTAAATGTCAAATAGAAAAATTTGGGTTGAAGTAGTAACCTAGAAAATATATAGATAGAGAAATGTCATTTAAAATTTCATAAAAATTAATTTAGAATGAAATATTCTAATGATATAAATATATATTTACCTGCATAATGAATTGGACGTCTAAATTTGGTGTTCTACCTTCTTTCTATAGTCTCGATGACTTTACTAACAGAACCACACTTCTCCCCAATAGCTGATTTGGCCCTCTCAATACCTTCATAAAGGATGCCCATAGTAGCTTTCTTGTCAGCATCCACCTTTCTTAACACCGTGACTAAAGGGGTAGTGGCCTCTACGTTACTGGAACATCGAGACCAGAACCTCCTATTTGAGACTATGCTGTCCACTTTTAGCCCGGTACTGGACTTCGAGAGGCAGTCATTTAACCACTCTTCACTGATAAACAATCTCTTTATTACACCTTCAGATTCCCGAATGGAGTCCACAGCCAAGTAATCTGTTGTAAAGCGGGTTATGGCAGGCCTGATTATCTCTTTTTTCTTAGACTGCTCTCTGAACAAAAATAAAATTTTAGAATGGTTATATATAAATCTTGACACCAACCTCGCTTCCTGTAGAATCTCCTTCACAATTTTGATCTCACTGATCTCCTCTAACATAAGATCGATGATGCGTGTAGCACACGGGGTCCATACTAGATGCTTCCTCTTATCCATCAACTTGTTGCCCGCAGAAACACATGCACGTGCATTGTCCGTAATAAACTGGACTACATGCTTATCTCCCACCTCCTCCACCATCTGATCATATAGTCGTACATAGAAGTTTGCATCCTTCTTCGTCCCCGATATGTCTTTCGGAAACAAAAAGGTGTACCTTTTGGAGAATAGACCAAGAAGTTTACAAGCTCCTTTTTGCTAACTTTATTCAACCAACCATCACTCATGAGAGTAATGCCTGTTCTTGGCCAACTCTGTTTATATTATTCAATCGACTTTCTAATTTCCTCCATCTCTTCATCCAATATTGGCCCATTGAGCTTATATGTCATCGGGGGTTTTACCCAGGGCCCGGCTCTCTGGATTGCGTTGACCATAGGTGAAAAATATGGGCTATTGGCTGCATTAAAAGGGATCCCTTTACCGTAGAACCATTTACCAATATATCTGCCCAATATGTTTCTCGTATCTTTCATCATGCCTTTGAGGGTCATCTGTTTTGACTTAGGCTTTGAGAGAAATGGGTATATACGACCATGACCTGCAATACTGACACTCTTAGATAAGCTAAAAATAATTTCTTCAACATCTGATTCCTCTTGATACATATTGCCACCAACCCCTCCATACATAATTGAGCTGGACCCGTCATACATGCTCGAGCTGGGCTAGCCATGCATGTCTAAGCTAGGCCCACCATGCATGCCCATGTCATAACCACCAGGCATGCTAAACCTGCGCTCCCTCTGGTATGTTTTATGTAAACTCATTCTTGTGGCCATCTCCAAATCATTATTATATTACTCTTTTGGATCATTCTCGCTTGATGACGTAGATAAATTAGTTATCTCATCATCCATCATCTGCTTTGCAATTTATTTACCTTTGGTAGCCTTGAGAAATGCCGCCATCTACTTTCTTACATTATTAGGGACACTATTGCACACAGAAACATCTCCCTTAACCCTCGCCAAGTGTTGTTTGAACCTATGTTCCCCACTACTTATCAGTCTTTGGCAGTAATTACAAATAATTTTATCTTTTTTGTTGGATCAAGTCTGACCCCATGTTGCCATG
This sequence comes from Amborella trichopoda, assembly GCF_000471905.2. The sequence continues at coordinate 1,485,108 of NW_006498320.1, forward strand.
CAGGGTCTTCCGCAGATCTTGCCATGGTTCAACTTTAATATGTAAAAGGTTAAAAATTAACCTGACAGTTCAACATGAAAAATAATTACCATGTGTAGTGATAATATGTAGGGGTAGTTCATGAAGTTATATTTGTTGTTAACGCAAAATACTTCTATTGACAAAAATATTTCAGTTCCTACTAAGAAAAATAATTTATTTATGCAACATTATAAAAATAGCATATATCAGCCACTACACATAGAACAAAACATTTACATTGATATAGTATCAATAAAAAATATATTTACAATGGAATAGTAATTCACAATGCCAATACATATGGATTTGTCACAAATCTTCATGTTGACAAACATGAATTAGTTCCTACTGAGAAAAAAAAAAATTTATGCAACATTATAGATAAAAAAAAGTCTGTATAAGTCACACTTAGAATCAAGAAAAAAATTAAATTAATATAGTCATCCATAATGCCATTACACGTATATTTGACACAAAAAACATTTACAATGATATAGTCATTCACAATGGCACAACTAAATTTACAATGATATAGTGGGCACAATCCCAACTCGGTTGAAATGATCACAAATAGTCGTACATCTCAATTACAAATATGCAAGATAATATAATAAAAAATGCAAGCTCCAAGCATGGCTACAACTCAATTATCAAGAACATATATTTTTTGCATTAAAAATTTAATAATAAAATTGAAAATGCAAGATAATATAATTA
>NW_006498320.1:1485865-1504351 GCF_000471905.2 Amborella trichopoda
TTAAATTAAAAATATAATAACATGTATTTTTTTGCATAAATAATCTATCAACATGCAATTTTTTTTAACTAAAAATTTAACAATAAAAATTAAAAATATTGTTTAATTCCTCATGATAATCAAAACCTGGTTACGATTTTCACAATTTTTTGGAAAATCATGATTTTACAAAAAAATTGATCATGAATTAAAAAAATAAAACAAGGCAGTTCTTCACAGACCCACCTAACATCAGTCATTCCAACTCAAAAATCCGCCTCAAATCGAATAAATTACATCAAATTGAATACATGTTTTGATAAACAACACCATAAGGAATCAAAGCCCTATAATATTAACACATTATTATTAAAAAATTAAGTAGAATCTATTGAATTGAGGAAAAAAAAAAAAACGCAGTTCTTCACAGACATCAGTCATTCAATCTCAAAAATCAAGCTCAAATTGATTAAATACAATCAAATTGAATACATGTGATGATAAACAACACGATAACAAATCAAAACCCTATAAATTTAACACGTTCTTTGCAAAATATTGAGTGAATTTGATAGAATGAAGGAAAAAAAAAAAAAACACAGTTCTTACTTGTTTTTTGTGCACCCGTGCCTTCAAATTCAAAATTGATATGTGTTCTTTCAAAATAATCACAAATTATGAACAAAAACCTCTGAACAACACTCTTACGATCAATCACCCTAAAATTTTACAAAAAATGATGCCCTCTTTCGCTTCAAATCAGTGAAATGGCTGAAACCCTAAAACTCACTCTTTGATCCAAATTTTTTTGATCAAAATTGTTGATTTTTACTACCTTTTATTGACTGAAATGGATGAAAATTTTGAATTAAAGCCTGCAAGATTCAATTATAAGGTTGAAAAAGATGAAAAATGATAAGAAAAAAAAGATGAAATCTGTGAAGAACACTGTGCAGCTCGTGTTCTTGGGTGAGACTCGGCGATTCACTATTGGGAATCACCCGGTTCTCTCTAGACTTGGGTGATTCCCGGTTTTGTGGTGGAATTGGCATGGGGACTACCAATTCCCGAGTCAAACCGGGCCAGTCCGGTTCGACTCGCCGTTTTTTCAAACCCTGGGTGTATGTGATTTGTTTCTATTCTTGCCATTTGTATTTGTCGATTTAAGACAAGCGTGTATATGCATATTGATTAATGGACACTAAGTCTCTTCAGAGAAATATGAGACTCTTCACATGGAATCAGTGCCACAGTAATCTCCGATGTGTCCATTTCTGTATGATCGAGTTTGTTATTCGATCATGTTCTTTTCTATATGATTGAGCCTGTTTTCTTACTACTTGGTCATGCCTGTCTGTTTGTGAGCTGTTGAATCGGTCTTGGATTCGCACCAAGTTTTGTCCACTCTTTCAAGTGCCATTTTGTTTTTTCAGTTATCGTGACTGTTTTTCTCTCTCTAATAAAGATATGATGTTTTTGTTTGTTGCTCAATGTTGTAAAAATCGATGACCCAATCCGGAATCAAGTGATTCGGATCCGGTATCACCTATCACCTAGCACGTCTCGGATCCGATAAAAAAAGTTCGAATGAGTTTTCTATATAGATTCGTCTTGATGTCATCGATCGCATCTAACGTCACGAACCGTTTTTTGAAATTTTAAGACATTTTTTAAAATTTTAAGGCATGAACAGTTTTTTAAAATTTTAAGGCATTTTTTGAAATTTTCACCTGAACCGTTTTATGAAAATTTAAGGCATGAACCATTTTTTGAAATTTTAAGGCATTTTGAAATTTTCTTAAAATAGCGAGGCAATCACATGCAGTCTTTGTTATATTGAAATTTTCACCTGAACCGTTTTATGAAAATTTAAGGCATGAACCATTTTTTGAAATTTTAAGGCATTTTGAAATTTTCTTAAAATAGCGAGGCAATCACATGCAGTCTTTGTTATATTAAATAAACCACGCATATCTGCCAGTTGAGCATGCTATTTATGCAACATTGAAGCTTTATGGCGGTAACCCTTTTGCACAACCTCCAATGTGGGACTAATTTCGTCCCAGTAGTCTTATGTCCATTCACTATCTCTCTTGTTCTTACATATCTATTAATATCTCTCTCTTACTTTTGTGTCTCATTAAACTCTCCCTCGCTTACTTTTACAATTCCATTAAAATCTCTTTCTCTTACCTTAACGCCTCTATTAATATCTCCAACTCTATATCGATGTAAAGAGTCTATAATTATCTTGGATATCTCTTGTAAGAGTCTACAATTGTCTTGGATCTCTCTTGTAAGAGTCTATATCGATGATGCCTTTTTACTCTCCTATGAATGTGTGGTTTCAAGGACGATAGACATTCACTTTGGATTTTTAGATAGAGAAAGTCTATGTTATTCTCGAAGTTCTCTTGATAATTCTATAGCATTTGCTGCATTGGATGGTCAATTAGAGAATGGAAAACATTCGAGAGAGAGAGAGTACTTTGACCATTAGATATCACGATGGTAGAAGGATTTGAAGAAGATGGTTATGGTGGTTGTGGGGCGGGATTGGTAGAGGGTTATGGTGGTAGAGGAATAGGAAGTGGCAATCTTTTGCGAGCACCCTCAGAGGTTATCAACAAAGAAACTTTGGATACTCTTGATGTACCCTACCCTTTGTTTGTAACAGGCTCCTTCTCTCCTCCTCTGAGAGATTTTTTTGGACTTGAAGATTGGGGAAGACGTGGATGGGAGCTTGATTATTTCCCGGATGTCAAAGTTATTGGAGCCAATAAGGTGGTGTTCAAGCTGAAATCTTCTGACGATGTCTCTAAACCTCTGCGCAACCGTTTCTGTAGATTCCGAGGGTCACTCCTTTCTCTTGACCGGTGGAAGCCCTCATATCATGCTTCTTTTACAAATAAGAAGCTGGTTTGGATCCGCTTGTGGGGTATTCCTCTGCATGTCTGAAAGCTGGAAACTTTCAAAAAAATTGCTTCCTGTTGCGGTGCTTATTGCGACCTGGACTGGGATTCTTTCTTGGGGAAAAATTGCTGCTCTGTCCGAGTTAAAATTTGGGTTGTGCCAAATTCTTCCATTCCTGGGGCGGTTAAGCTTCAAGTGGTTAAGCCTCAGAAAAAAAACCGGGCTGTTTAAAAATTCAAAATTTTTTAAAAAATGGATTCCTGTGGGCCTTTTTCCGAAGTGGGCGGAGGGTTTTTTGGCGGGTGCTCTTCCCTCTCCTCAGGAGTCCCATGTGGTCTCACTTCATACTAGTGCCCCGTCGGGTCCAAGTCTTTTTTCTGAAGGCACCATACCTCACGTGGACACCGATTCAGCTTCCAAAAGGCATCTGGTGTCGGTGCATGTCTCTTCGCTGTCAGCGTAAATTGCAGCCCTGACACCCGATATCCATTGCCAGCTGCCTTCCTCATCCCTGCAAAGGCCATCTTCGAGCCTGGCTGCTGGAAAGGTAGCTCTGACCCCCCATTCTCTTTACCAACGACCTTCCTCGTCCCTGCTAAAGCCATTTTCAAGCCTGACTGCTAGAAAGGTCTTGCCCCTTTTAGCGTTGGGATTGCAGGAGAACAAGGAACGCCTGCGAGGGTTGGCTGTTATACAGCTGGTCCTTTTTGTAAGTGTGCTATGTCATCATCTGGCCTTGTACCCCTTTTCTTATTGTCGCGAAGCCATTAAGGGTCAACCTCACAAGCCTAAGAAACGTTTTGACCCTCTTCACATTGATCCGATGGCTCTGATCGTAGTTTCCTCCGATGATGAGGAAAATAATAGTGAGTCTCCCCCTACTCTTCAGGGTCAGCCGGATGAGTCTTCCCTCGCTCTGGTGGTTTCAGAGCCTGTGGTCCCTCTCTCAATAGCTTCTTGTGCTTTCCATCTTAAACAGGTGGATACACCCCCTCTTAGCATAGCCCATCAAGTGCTCTCAGATACTCCAGACGAACCTAAAGTTGCTGCTATGGTCTCGGATATGGGATTCAAGTTTAATATCCCGATATGGATTTTCTACGATGAGGTTAAGCATCTCAGAAAAGAAAGGCTTGCACAAAAGCCTGGTAAAATTGTTGAATCTGATACTGGAGGTGGTGCTGCTAGAGAAACAAAGACTCCTACCAAGAAGAAGAAAAAGCCGGGTCTTGTTGGCACTAGGTCGTCAGCTCACCTGGAAGCCCAAGGAGTTGTTAAAAGATTGCTTTGTCATCACAGGTCCAGTGCTCGATATCGACGTTCATTGATCTTTCAGAGCTTTTGTCCTCAGAGGACCTTGGCTCAACTGAAGTGAGAGATATTTAGTCTGTGGATCATTCCAGCCCAGGTGCATCCTGTGAAGCGCAAGATTCATCCTCCCCTCCTTGAAATGAATATCTTATCATGGAATACAGGGGATTTGGGTAACCCCACTAGTAAAAATGATGTTTCTTTTTTGGTTACTAAATTTAAACCTTGGGTGTTAATTCTGTAAGAAACCAAACTTCCTAGCCCTACTGTTTCTAGTGCTAGACAAGTTTGAGGTTCGAGTGTGGTTTCTTTTTGTGGCATAGATGTAGTGGGGGCTTTGGGTGGTTTGTGGGCTCTGTGGGACTCTTTGGTTCTACAACATTTTGTGACTATCTTTAGATATAGGTTTTTGCTTCTTGGTTTTCATGGCCCTATCCCTTGTTTCTCGTGGGGTTTACTAAAAGTTTATGGTCCACTGATGTTGCCTCCAAGGAGGATTTTGTAAATGATATGGAATCTGTTGTTCATAATTTCAATTTTCTGTGTGTATTGGTGAGGATTTCAACCTCGTTAGATGGGAAGATGAATGCTATGCACGATTGCCTATTAATTCGCCAATGAGGCTTTTTAAAAATTTTATTGAAAACCTCTCTCTTATGGATTTACCAACTGTTGGGACCAAGTTTGCTTGGTCTAATAATTCAGTTTCATCTCTGTCTATGTCTAAGCTGGATAGATTTTTAGTGTCTTCGGAATGGGCAGAGGCTTTTCCTTTGGTCTTGGTCAAAGCCCTCCCTCGGCTTTCTTCAGATCATACTCCTCTATTACTTTCGACTAGCCAAAGAAGGGGCCCCATACGTTTTAGATTGGAATTGGGGTTGTTGTAAGATAGCTTTGTCGTTGATCTCATCAATTCCACTTGGCATAATTCTTTGTCGATCCTTAGACTTCCAGTTGCATAATTAACTCATCAATATCAAACACAAGCTTATTGCTTGGAAAAGGGAACATGGTGGGAATGCCAAAGCTAATATTGATGATCTCTTAGAGGATATTGCCTTTTTGGACCACCAGGTTTAGGTGTCTAGGGCTTTGACTATTGAGCTCTGAGAGGCTCAAAAATCTAAGTTAAAAGACCTCCTCAGCCTCCATAGAATCAATGAATTATATTGGAAGCAGTGGTATAGGATTAAATGGCTTAAGGAGGGTGATTGGAATACCAAATTCTTCCATTCAATTGCAAGTGCGAGAAGAAGGCAGAACGATATCTTTGACCTCTCTATCCCAGGTGTGGAGGCGGAAAACAGTTCTTCTTGGGTGGAGGCTATTGTTACCCACTTTAAGAAGGTGTTCTCCTTGGAAGTTAAATTTACCCCCATCTTGTCTAGAGTGCCTTTTAGAGCTCTATCGGGTGCTTCAAGTGCTTTCTTGGAGCGGGATATTTCTATGGAAGAACTTAAGAGGGCGGTTTTTTCCATTCCCGGTGACAAAGCCCCAGGTCCTGATGGTTTCCCTCTCGTTTTATTAAACTGGACCTTTTCCATATGGTCAGAGCCTTTATGCTTAGAGGGTAATTTTTTTAAAGGGGTTAATACCACTTATATTGCTCTGATCCCTAAAACGTCTACCATTGAGGAGTTGTCTGATATCAGGCCTATAAGTCTGTTGTCGAGTCTTTACAAGATAGTGGCTAAGGTGCTGGCAGAGAGGCTAAAATCTGTCCTTCCATCTCTCATCTCGCTCAATCAATTTGCCTTTATAAAAAACTGCAAGATTACTGATAGCATTCTAGTAGCTCAAGAATGTATACATTCTAGAGTGCATAGCAAAGTTCCTAGGGTGGTTATTAAACTTGAGCTTGAGAAGGCCTACGACCGAGTTGAATGAGGAGCTCTCTTGGAGATTCTTAGAAATATGGACTTTGGGGGAAAATGGAGGAGTTGGATTTTTGGTTGCCTGTGATCGGCCCATTTCTCGGTCCCTGTTAAAGGTTCTCCGGTTGGTTTCTTTAAGGCTACTAGGAGTCTTCGCCAAGGGGATCCCTTGTCCCCTTCCCTCTTTTCTAGCTATGCTGAATGCTTTCCAGAATGTGGAGAATTGTGGTAGATTTAAAGGTTTTAAAGTAGCTGATTCTGGCCCACTTGTTTCTCATTTACAGTATGCTGATGATACCCTCATTTTTGTGAGGCTTCGGAGGTTCAAGTTTCTAATATTGCATGTTTTTTGGATTGTTGTGAGGTAGCTTTGGGTATTAAGGTCAATTATAGCAAGACTCTTCTTTTTGGAATTAATTGTCACCCACCTTTGTCCCTTGCATTGGCTGCCCGTCTTGACTGTGCAGTTGGCTCCTTCATTCCTCTTACTTGGGCATTCCTATCTCCCTCTCTAGACACTCGGCTTCAGTTTGGGACAAGGTCATTGAAAAAGTTCAAGTCAAACTGGATCTATGGAAGCCCAAGTATCTTTCTCTGGGTGGTAGAGTGACCTTATTGCAATCTTGTTTATCAAACTTGTCGATTTACCTAATGTCACTTCTCCACATGCCAGTATCTATCATTAATAAAATTGAAATGATGATGTGCAACTTCCTGTAGGCCTACTATGGCGAGGATCGCAAATTCCATCTGCTTAGATGGGATCGGGTGTGTACCCCCAAGAGTGAAGTTGGTTTGGGTATCCGCAAACTTAAATACATGAACGAGTCACTGCTCTGTAAATAGTGGTGGAGGATCTTCCATTGTTCTAACCAGCTTTGGCTTGAGGTCCTTGTTTCTAAATATGGTAGAGACTGGTTTGGTATGTGTATTGAAGGTGACCGTCTTGGCGAAGCCTCTTTCTTGTGGAAGCCCAAATATAGGTGCAGACCGATGATTGCTAGCCAGTTTCGCTGGAATGTGGGGAATAGTGTGCAAGCCTCGTTCTGGCACCACAAGTGGTTAGGGGATGTTCCTTTGAGGTTGAGTTTCCCTCTTCTCTTTATTAAGGTGCTCCATCCGAATGCCTTGGTTGCAGAGGTGTTGGAATGTTCTGGCTCTAATCTAACTTGGAATATTACCTTCCCTTACAATCGTATTAGTGATGAGGCTTATCACCAATGGCTGCAGTTGTTGAGCCTTTTAGACCAGGTTTATATCTCCCCTGATCACCCGGATGATCTCATCTAGGAACTTGAATGTGATGGCCTCTTCTCGTTTAAGTCTTGTTATAGATTACTCTTTCATGATAGATGGCGGTGGTCACTACCTATTGCACCCAAGGTCTGGAAATGGCGGATCCCTCATAAGGTGCAGGTCTTCATTTGGCTTGCCATCCAGAATAAGACTCTGACCATTGACAATTTGATACAAAGAGGTAAGGTTTTACCAAATATTTGTCTTATATGTAAAATGGATGCGGAATCTGGTAATCATCTTTTTAATCATTGCAAGGTTGCCTTTAATATCTGGTATTGGTTTTTTGGTTTAATGGGGATCCAAGCTTTCCTCCCTTTGTCGATTGCAGATGTTGTCTCTCATTTGGACTTTCCTCATTTACTTGCCAGTGGCCAAAATGTGTGGCAAGTTGCTAGAGGGGAGGTCCTTTGGGAAATTTGGAAATAAATAAATAGCCGTACTTTTGAAAGGGTGAGTCTTTCGGATGCACAATGCTTGATTGATAACATTAAGCTCTCTTTATGGAATTAGCTTTCGGTCACCAAGGTAGGGTGGGGTCTTCTCTCCCAGATATAATTCTTAATCTACCCAATCTCTTCCTTTTGGGTAAAGTTAAAATGAGACCTCATAGCTTTTGGTCGACCTTAGAAGAGGGGCCTCTAAAGTTGAAGTTTGATGGCTGCTCATTAGGGAATCCTGGTTTGGCAGAGATTGGGGGGGTTTTGCGCAATAGCCCGGGAGAGATCATCTTCTCTTATGCCGGTCCTCTAAGCCATGCTACCGCGAACCACGCAGAACTTGCTTCGCTGTTACAAGGTTTGAAATTATTAATCTCTAGAACCTTTGGTCGGGATTGTTTAGTTGAAGGTGACTCCTTAAATGTAATCGGTTGGTACAAGAAGGATAGGCGCATCCAATGGAAAGTTCGTTCTATTTGGCTGAAAATTATGGACATCTCAGCCTCCCTTTCAATTTCCTTTTCTCATGTGCACCGCGAGGTGAATTCTCTTGTCGATTCCTTGGCTAAATGCGGGGTCTCCTTGCCCTCTCTCTCTCTTCTAATGTAATCTCCTTTGTCTAGTTGTTTAATCAAATTTGGGAACTTTTGTCAAAAATATATATATATATATCTCCATCTCTATCATGTTTATACAAGTTACAAGGTCTACAAAATGAAATGGTTTATAAAATAAAAGTTATTTTTATTTTTAAATTAATAATATTATTTTCTATCATTCAAAAAAATAAAAGTACATATAGGTAATTTTAAATAACACATAATTACAAAAAAAAAATCCATATAATTAATTTATAAAAATTAGACTATACATGAAAAAAGTTGGCTCTCTACTAAGAATTACATATAATTAATTTCATAGTTGGCCATCTACTATGAAGTTTTAATTATGTGAATATGATCACATTAAAATTATATTAATATTATTATGTTGAATGAAGATAATTATGTAAAAATTATTGACTTATTTATATAGTTATGTTATAATTTTTATTGCTATGTTGAAAATTTTAATGTTATAATTACATTAAATCGTCACGTAATTTAATATATTAAATTTCTATGCTATTTAGAAAACTATTATTTCCATATAGATTATGCTATTTTCATATTTAGTCAAGATTGTAATTTTAAATTAATATATTTATAAATTTTACAAATATTAACAGATAACTTATTGTTAATTTTATTATTAATATAATTTATTTTATACAACACTAAAAATTTAATATATTTTTGAATTGTATTAAATTTTTATATAGAAATTCTTGAATCATGTTTATTATAATATTATAGTTAATAATGATACATTGTTAACCAAATCTTGGATGTTATTTATTAATTTATTTGTATTATAAATTATGTAATGTGTTATTTTTTCTTATAGTTGTAAATAATATTTTTGAAGTTTGATGATATTACAAGATAGTTTAGATTTGTTTTTATTTGTATGGTAAAATAGTTATAAAATATAAATAAAACATTTCAATTTCAGTATATAATATTATAGTTAGTTAGGTTGTGATAATTTTGGATGGGTAAAGCGAATTAATAAATGTTAGATACTTAGATGTGATACTAGTTTCACTTTATATGGGAAATTATTTTTTAATCTTATAATATAGAAGTGTTTTCAAATATTTTAAAATTATTTTGATGCAATATTATAATATTATGTTACTGTTAATAGTTATACAGACAGGAAAACAACATCTCAATATTCACCTATTTTTACAAAGTAATGAACATACATAATGCACGACTCCTAATTTCTTTAGTAACCAAAAGAACATTATTTTTAGATATTTATAGTGATTTTTTGAAAAACTTTGAGACAAATCCAACAATTCTCCGATCAAATCCACCAATTCCCCGAGGTATGGGTGTGACCGATTTGTATCACCGATCCGTTTTTTTAAACCTTGTTGTTGCTCAAACCTGTTTTATTGGAGCCTTCTATTTATGAGGCTTGTTGATCTGCTATTGCTTGAGTCTTCTGTTGTTCCTCTGTACTTGTTGATCAAGCAACTTGAGCATAGCAACCACTGCTTCTACTGGTAATACCATGCAACTGAAAATCCAAGCAATCTGGGCATGGCAACCACTGCTTCTACTGGTCACGCTATGCACCTGAAGTTCCAACAGCTCATTTCCACAACTTAGTGTTCAAACTCTAGTTGCTCTCTCTCATAACATCTTGAGTTTGAGGGGAGTGTAAAAGAAAAATATATATTTTCTATCATGTTAATATGGAAGGCGTATGTTGTAATAAGTATAAATGGGAAGGGTAGGTACAATATTTAGTATTTTATGGTATATTTAGGGTATAATATAAGTGTCTGTAACTTGTATAGTATAGATGTCTATGATTTGTTTCTATTCTTATCATTTGTATATGATTTGTTTCTATTATTGTTATTTATATTTATCTATTTAAGACAAGTTTGTACGTGCATATTGATTAATGGACACTCAGTCTCTTCACAAACTTAACATATTGCGTACTACACAATAAGCTAATGGAATACATGGCACGCTAGGAAAACTACCATGACCCTTGGACTACGATATTACAGCTGCTAAGGTCCATCGTGGGGTTAATCACACAGTTGAAATTATTAGCTAATCTTAAAAATGTTTTTAAAATAAAGCGGAGGCCTATCACTCTCTTCTGTCTCTCTCTGTCTCTCTTATCACCATTCATTCATGTTTTCATCTAACTCCAAGTATAGCATCCTCATGGTTTCAGATAAAGTACTTTGCTATTAAGGAATATCAATACTATTATTAGATCATTAGGACTATTACAAATAAGAATTACAAAAATAAAAAGGAGTACAACTAAGCATACATTTGTTATACATAAGAAAAACAACAATTATTGCTAATGTCCTAAAGCTTCGATTATCATATCATGGCTAACTGTCGGTTCTTTATTGGCCATGACACATTCTTGCGCATAGTACATCGAGGACATTGACCAGTTGGATATCGTCGATTACTTATAGAAGTAGACAAGGGCCTACAATAACAGCAAGAAAACCACACAGTGAAGGATTAATTCAATATTTTAGATTGATGAGAGCTTAACATTTTTATAAGAGTTACAATAAGAGATAGAAATGACCAGTACATTACAACCCAAGAAATGGGAGAGAAGCATTAACCATGAAGCATTAATTAACAGTCTACATTAAAAATGCATGAAGCATTAATTAACAGTCTACATTAAAAATGCAGAGCAAAGACAAACTGGAAATGCAAAGCTGAAAATCCATTTATGGTCTTCCTGGTGCCTAGTGCTAGGTTCTTCCAGATTGCTACTCTATGCATTGTAGTGGACTGTTCTTGAGGTACAAAATCTTGGTTAGTGTCCTTAGACGAGAACTGTTATAACTTCACTATGTTTAATTTGGTTCTTTAGGAATGACTCGTAGAAGCATATAGACTGATATTTATCATACAAATTCGAAGCACATTATAACATTGAGAGTAAATAAGTCAATTAACATATTACATTGAAAATGCAGAGCTCATGAGAACTTGAAAATGTAAAGCTGAAAATATCAATAATAAAAAATTTGCAGATCCAATTGAGAGCAAATGACTCAAATAACATTTCCTCAAAATGAAAAATATCAATAATATGGGAAAATTTGTGATGCAAATCGCATCCCATTATTTATTATTACCATTATTTTTTATTATTATTATTATTATTATTATTATTATTATTATTATTATTATTATTATTGTTATTGTTGTTGGGTTAAATTTGAGGGACTGGTAGTGTGAGGGGTTAAAACATGATTTTTATTTATTATTGGGCAGTCATTTTACAATATTCCTATTTCTTGAGGATTGAGATAGATCTTCTTGATTTAATTAGTTTCCTATTCCTATAGGAAGTGAGAGTAGAGATTTTTCCTAGAAAAGAGGATCTAGGGGGAGTTAAAGGTTTAAAGAAATATTTTATGAGATGATGGGTATGATAAGGGTTCATGGGATAGGATGATGGATATGATAAAGGTTCATGGGAGGAAAGTATATCATGTAAGGGAAAGGGGTTCCTACATTCATGGGAGAAAGTTATTGGGTTTGCATGATCTAGAGAGAGATTAATTTGGGGAAAGAGAAACATATGTAGATAGAGAGAGATATGTAGGTTGGACAGAGAGAGGGAGAGATGTGGGTTGGAGAGAGAGAGGAGGGGGAGATGTGGGTTGTAGAGGGAGAGAGATTTTCTTTTAATTTTTTTATTTTGTACTTAAGAGGGTTGACATCTCAGTTAGAAGGGACGGGAATATTTTTACATAGGGTTTGTTTATGAATGAGGAAATATAGCTTCTTCCTCTCATGGCTTGAATTACAGCCATATTTTTCCTTCCAGTATTGTTGAATTTTTTTCAGTATTATTGAATTTTTTCTTGTTTAAGATCTAAAGAATGCCGGATTTATTTTTTCAAACTCCTTTTGCATCATTTGGTATCAGAACATGGTTCGAAAATGGTTAGCAACTACGATGGATGGTCGTGGAGGTCACAACCGTAGGAATATCGAGCATGACCAAATACACATGAAAATTGATAACTTGACGAAGATGGTTGAAAAGTTGTTGCAAAATGAAAGATTGCAACAACGCTTATCAAACAAGATGAGATCTACGGTGTTAGATCCATATTGTGCAAGTTCTAGTGGAGATCGGTGTAATCAAATCGCTATTTTGAGTGGGAACGACCTGATGTTATGCTTGATCATACTTATGGGTTCGATGCATGATGACATCGACAAGGGCATGAATGCAGAGAAAAATTGGGTGACCGACAACCCCAAAGCCGATGCCATTAGCATAAGGGAGTAGACCAAAATCAATGTCGAGATGAACAAAGAATGAATTTTTCTACATCCAGATCGACCCCTAGAGCTGGATCATCTCAAGCTAGGAGATTGACATCTCCAACTTGGGGTTGTTGTCCTTACAATAAAATCTAAGTATCATACAAGTAAATAGAGAAAGATATTTGATTTCTTAGTAAATGAAAATCCTAAGTTTTCCACTAGAGAGATTGATACGTTGAAATATACACTAATCTAATGAGAAATGAGTATATGTATTTATAGATCAGTCTGCTGAAAAAGTTGAGATAATTGAGGATATGCTTAGCATTTTTATTGATGAAAATATGGGGGATTCCATGTCTGATAATAAATAAATTCTGCATTGTATTGATCAGAGAGAAATGTTAACTTTTAACATTATTTCTGTTAAAAACAAGGTTGGATTTTCAAATGATTCCCTCCTTATGAACATGAAAGAGCAACCTCTGACTATAATGAAATGGGATTTGGGATTGGATGAGAAAACCAAGATAGTGGGTTTTTATCAAAGCAAATTGTCGATAGTCAGACATGAACTATCTTTGTTGCCATTAAGTGATGTGACTCCATCTTAGTCTTTTAAAGAGGAGGGTGTGACTCGATTATCTATTCAAAAACTTATAAAGAAAAAAGTTGATGATATCCAGATTGTAGTTGATGACGTGGTTAATATTGGTGTCGGTGGTAAAAATTGTGTGTGCATTGAAGTTGTCTAATAGAGGTTATGAGAATTATGGTATGAACATGGAGAGTCGTGACTGGTTGTCTGTTTCGAAAAAGCCTAATCATGATGTGTGGAATGACTGTGATGAATTCCAATGGTTCGGTCGTTTATTGGAACCATTTCATAATTGGTGTGAAATCTTTGAAGTCTGGTTTCAACAAATTCATTTTGTGTGGCATCTACTTATTAATGTTGTTGATTTGGGATGTTCAAGAGATGTCGGGATAATAATTTGCAGTCAGAGTATGTTGATGTTTGGTCAATACACTAGAATTAGATTTGATGTTATTTACCAAGAAAAAAAGCCTCCTAGTCAAGTACGAAATCCATCTGACGACATTTGGGCTCATGAAAGAACTTATTAAATTGTTTGAGAGTTTTATTAAAAAGGCGAATGAAGTTATTATACGTACACAAGAAGATATTAGTCATCTCTTTGTCAGCTTGTTAAACTGAGCAAATCTTATATGGCCCTACAAGTGAAGGGACTGGTTTTGCAATCAAAGTCTTGATGTCAACGGGAAATAACATGAAAGGTGTTTATGTAGAGATTGAGGAAATTATTGCAAAAGATGATGATCTTGGTACTGTAGAGGTATCATCTCCATGTGCCATGCATATTTTGAAAATTTCTCTTGATATGTTAAAAGTTTTCCTTGGGAAAGCTTGTTAGCTTGGACACAATCGTATGAGTTTTAAGCATATACTTTTTGGTTTGCAATGTGCATGGGAAGGGTTTATTGGATATGTGCTTGAAGCCTTTGTGTTGATCAACAAAGTATTTGTACACATGTCAATTGTATGGTTGGAGAATGCATGGAAGTTATTGATGTTAAATTTCAAGGAGGTAGTATAAAAATACACAGTTTTTCCCTGTTATTATTCTCTACAAAACATTGGTTTAATAATTGCTAAAACCAAAGATAGTCATGTGATTTTTATGCTATCATTGCAGAGAAAATCTCCTCTAGAAATTATACAAACGAATTTACCCCTTAACAAGCTTTTTGAGACCATTGATGTGATAGTTGGCTACACAGGCTTTAGCAAAATCATGTCAACTACCTTGAAAGTTGCATGTCTTGATAGTAATGTTTGCCTCGTGGGAATGGGATCTAATGAAATGACGAGGATTATGTCAGACCTACAACAGGAGTTGCCACCTTATAAGAAAATTAATGACCTAAAACTCAAGGCATGATTATCGCAAGGGTTCAAGACAAAGACGAAGACTCAAAAGAAGAAATCTGATTTGAAGAAATATGTTTCTTTCATAAGGCATCAATTGGCTGATACAATTAGTCACCATATTTGAATGTGTTTGGATGTTTTTCCTGGAATTGGTTACGTGGATGGAGAATTTATTCATTCTTTAGAGTGTTCAATCTCATGCATTACAAAAAACATTTGTGTAGAGATGTTGGACTTCTACATCAGCTAAGGGAGGTCGATGATGTTGCAGCAAATCAGAGACAAGTTCTTTTTTTGAACCCGAGAAGTATGATGCAAATCGCATCCCATTTTTTTATTTTTTATTATTATTATCTTTTTTATTTTTATGATTGTTGGGTTAAATTTGAGGGATTGATAGTGTGATGGGTTAAAACAAGATTTTTATTTATTATTATGGACTGGGTAGTCATTTTACAATATTCCCTTTTCTTGAAGATTAAGATAGATCTTCTTGATTTAGTTAGTTTCCTATTCCTATGGTAAAGTCTCGTAGAGCCTAATTAAGTGGGAGTAGAGATTTTTCTTAGAAAAGAAGATCTAGAGGAGTTAAAGATTTAAAGAAATATTTTATGGGATGATGGATATGATAAGGGTCCATGGGATGAGATGATGGATATGATAAGGGTCCATGGGATGAGATGATGGATATGATAAGGGTCCATGGGAGGAAAGTAGATCACGTGAGGGACATGACCTCCTACATTCATGGGATGGAAGTTATTAGGTTTGCATGATCTAGAGAGAGATTAACTTGGGGAGAGAGAAAGATGTGTAGATAGAGAGAGATGCGTGGGTTAGAGAGAGAGAGAGAGATGTGGGTTGTAAAGAGAGATTTTCTTTTAGTTTTTTTATTTTATATTTAAGAGGGTTGACATCCAATTAGAAAGGATGGGAATATTTTTAAAGAGAGTTTGTTTATGAAGGAAGAAAGATAGTCTTTTCTTCTTATTGCTTGATTTACAGCCAGAAGGACCCCTCCAGTATTGTTGAATTTTTGTTTGTTTAAGACTGAAAGAAGGCAGGATTCAATTTTCCGAACTCCTTTTGCATCAATTTGCAAATCCAATTTGCAAACTGAGAGGAATACTTCTGCTCTTTAATTTGGTTCTCCATGAGTGGCTCATAGAAGCATATAGACTGATATTTATCATATGAATTTGAAGCACATCATAATATTGAGAGTAAATTAATCATTAACATTTTGCATTAAAAATGCAAAGCTTATGACAAATTGAAAGACAAATGGACGGATGAGGGTAGGAGAGAGAGTAGGGGGATGAGGAGAAAGAGAGATAGGGAGAGAGGAGACGGAGAGGGTGGGGGAGGGGAGAGAGTAGGGGAAAGGACAAGAAGAGAGAGGGACGAAGGGAGAGAGACAGATGGGGGTGAGAGAGAGAGTAGGGGATAGAGAGAGGGAGAGAGCAGTCATACCTAGTGGAGAGCTACTGTTGTAGAGAGTTTTTTCCCACCTTGGTGAGAGAGAGAGAGGGAGAGAAGTTCATGCGCTAAACCTTAAACCAACCAAGAGAGAGAGAGGGAGAGAGAGGGTCATGCGCCTGGTGCCCACCCGCTAGGGAGATAGTGGTTCAGCAGCCAGCTTTAGAGAGAGAGAGAGAGAGAAAGAGAGGGGGGGGGTTTCATCAGCTTGGTTTAAAGAGAGAAAAGGGTAGTACAGTCCGGTTGAGAGAGAGGGGTTCAACAACTTAGTTTAGAGTGAGAGAGAGGAGGCAATGTGTTGTGCTCTGATACCACTTGTTGTGCTCTGATACCACTTGTTGTGCAGAAACTCTAAACCCGATGGGTTAATATTTGACAAATAAAGTATGAGAAATAAAGCATGAAACACATATCATAAGAACACAAAGATTTACATGGTTCACCCAAGAGGGCTACATCCACAGGCATGGTAAATAGAAATCCATTATACCGATGAAAGTTACATCAAAGATTTTGGAGCAAACCTCGAAAAAATTCCTAAGTCGAGCAAACCCTCTTAAACCTGCTCTGCCAACGATACCACTGCCGATCTCTTATCTCTATTCCATAACTAAGCTACTTTCTAGGAAGAGAACAACTTTGAAAGTAAACAAGATTTTATCTCACTAAGAAAGAAACCAATCAAAATCTCAATGGGGACCGCTTCTCTACAGTAAACAAGCCTCTCAATCTTTGGGAGTCCAAAAGAGGCATCATCATACTGTTTCTGTCCAGATGAAGCTTTCTTCTCTTGAAAGAAATTACATCTTATGCACAGGAGGCTCTACCTCTCTCTCTCTAGAAGAACCACCATTCCCATATGGTGACCCAAATTGGGGACACAAATTCTTTGCACTTTCATCCCATATATATAATTAGGAATCCACACAAAATAGGAAGCTTCCTACTAACATAACATATATCTCAAAATACCAAGAGATAAATCCAAGAGTTCTAATCTTTTTGGATTTCTATTTCCTTTAAGAAACTTATCAATATCAATCTCAATCCCACAAAATATGAGAATATCTTTATGTGGGTGATTTTGGATAACACCAAATCCAACAATCTCCACCTTGATATCAAAAACACCTACTCGACATGCCAACATCTATTGAATAGCTTTATGGATTTTTCATCTTTTGCCACATAAATTCTTCCATCATTCTTGCTGAAAAATAGTGTTTGCCATCAAATTTCTCCACCTCGAACTTTGCATTCGAACCTTTATTGCCTTACAGAAAACCTCAAACCGGGCTACCTGGCTCTGATACCACTTGTGCTATGATACCACTTGTTGTGAGCGAGGAAGCTTTACACCCGATGGGTTAATATTTTGGCAAATAAAGTATGAAACACATACCACAAGAACACAAAGATTTACGTGGTTCACCCAAGAGGGCTACATCCACGGGCACGGTAAATAGAAATCCACTATACCAATGAAAGTTACCTCAAAGATTTTGGAACAAACATCGACAAAAATCCCAAGTTGAGTAAACCCTTTTAAACCTGCTCTCCCAAACGGCACCACTGCCGATCTCTTATCTCTATTCCATAACTAGACCACTTTTTAAGAAGAGAACAACTTTTAGAGCAAATAAGATTTTATCTCACTAAAAAAGAAACCACCCAAAATCTCAATCTCTAACTAAAAGGGGAACTACCCAAAATCTCAATAGGAAGCGCTTCTCTACAAGAAACCAGCCTCTCAATTTTCGGGAGTCCGAAAGAGGCACCATCATAATGCTTATGTCCAAATGAAGCTTTTTCTCTCTAAAAGGAAAATGCATCTTATACACAAGAGGCTCTACCTCCCTCTCTCTCTAGAGGAATCACTGTTCCCATATGGTGATCCAAATTGGGCACACGAATTCTCTGCACTTTCATCCCATAAATATAATTAAGAATCCCTACAAAATAGGAAACTTCCTATTGATATAACATATATCTCAAAAGACTAAGAGATAAATTCAAGAGTCCTAATCTTTTTGGATTTGTATTTTCTTGAGAAAACTTATCAATATCAATCTCAATCCCACAAAATATGGGAATATCTTTATGTGGGTGATTTGGGATAGCACCAAATCCAACACAGTGCAATCTGGTTTAGAGGGAGAGAGCCAGTTTTAACACGCCTGTTTAGGGGCAGTTGCATTGAATGAGGGAGAATAGTGAAACAAGGTTTTAGGCCATTAATGGGAGAAATTCAAACTCTTTAATTTGCATCGTCGCCATTGAAAAGGGGCGACGAAATCCTCTCCGCTGGGCGCACTTAAACTCTATACATTGTTCAGTGTATT
>NW_006498320.1:1514516-1545479 GCF_000471905.2 Amborella trichopoda
CAAGATTTTTATATATTTATAGATCTATGTGATTTTAACCATTTTTGAAATTTAAAATTTTATAATTAGATATAAAAGTAGATTTTGAGATAATCTTAAGAACATTTTACATCAAAATTATATATCATGATAAAATTTGAAAGTGCACCTTACCTCTACACCTACGGATGCATCCGTATGCAAACTGCACCCTATATTCTTTTACAGGGGGAATCGACCCCAAAAGTTGAGATATCTAGATGCTCTATGCATGCAAAGAAGTCTACAGCATAAACATAAAATATCTTTTCACCATGCCTGCAAGGAGTCTACAGCATAAACATAAAAGATCTTTTCGCTATATCAAAAAATCAGTTTTCTTTTCTATGTTTTAGTATCTACAGAATAAACATTGAAACCCCATCTTGCGTAATAGGAAACACTATGTACTATTAGATTCGAACACTTTTATCTTTTCAAAATGAACTTCCACCTCTGCCCTGCAATTTTCTACATCAAAACAAGAAACAAATATCCAAAGAAAGTACACGAAAAACAATAAAATAAATAAAAGGCAAACTAATCCCAATTTCAATCTCCTGAAACATAATAAAGTACAAAATAGAGTACACTAAGCTTGACCTCAAGCTTGCAGCATTTGATGCATCCTTCATAAACCTTCTGAAAACTTGATGGAGTTGCATATATCGTTGAGGCAATTTTCCTATTTCAATGAATCAATTATTAACCGGCGAAGTTTGTATAAGGCGCCTATGTAGAAGCAAGGCATATCTCTAAATTTGCTTGGAGATGTAGTTTCAGTATTAGAAACGTTATAATGACTTGAAATCTAGTTTTTTCTGTATTTATTAAATTTAAAATTTCAAAAATGATACAGTTCAAGCTAGTCTATAAACAATCTAAAATAGAAAAAATAAATAGTATTGATAACTTGGTACAAGATGCATTATTTGTTGGAGTTGAAACTCTTTTTTTCCTTCATATCCACGCATCTAGATGTCGAGATGATCAATTTGAGGGTTCTCCAACTTCGTAACAATCTCTTCTAGAGGATTTTTTAGGTTCACCTTACTTCTATAGTATGAGGTTGCAACCTTATATAAACTTTCTTGCAACCTCATATAAACTTTCTCCATTAATAAAAACACTTGTGAAATTTGTAAGTGGAAACTCTAGAACAACAAGCATAGTCATGATTTCTCTTTGAACTCCTCTGGCAAGTCACTCTATTCAAAAAATTCTCTACCCAATTTTGCCCTTGACATTTGGGATTAGCTTAAGTTACTTAGCGAGTTCCATTGATCCTTAAGTTGATATTTCATGCCAGATCTCATGGGATATATCATTGTAACGATTGATTTTTACAAAATATATTTTTTTGACAAGGTAGATTCAAAAACTCTTCTTTGATTTCATTTATGTTCTCTTTAATTTATGAGAAAGTATACAAAGAGACTATTTATGTTTTGTACAAAGATATCACAATCACTTTTGTCCATTGGATTTCAAAATGAGTGGTTGTAAGAGTGTCATTGAAAATACCTAAAGTTTAAAAAAACATTATCCCATTCCATGACTAATTCTAGGCCGTCCAATTTGACATCTAATGAGTAGGAGTAATTGCGACTTCCTTGTAATAAAGATAAATAGTCTCATGGTATACAACCCCTTAATTTATTGATTCACAACATTCATGATCAATGCAATATATCAGAGTGGGTTATGGGGGCATTGTGATAGATGGATTTTTTGAATTTCTAATACCACTTGATGTAGAAAGAGGGAAAAGCAAAATAGAATAACTTAAAAAGTATATGAAAGGGAGAATATACCATTTCTATGGGTCGAAGCAAGGTTTAGGATATTCCACCCTCTTAAACTGCAAGTCAGTTTACGCAAATAAAAAATAAAAAATTTTACAAGATTCGAAAGTCAGGTCGTCTTCAAGACTTCATGGAAGAAAATTCAAAACCTTTCCTTGCACCATTAGAGACATTAACCAACATCAAATCCTAACCTTTTGTCTTCTCAAAGTTAGATTTCCAACTTAAAAATAATTAATATAAATCAAGTGACTTAAATCTCAATTTTGTAAGAAAATATAAATAAAATAAAAAATAAAAATCCCTTGATGCATTAGGATCCAACCAAATCGATCTGTCTTTGAAGGTACAAGTTTTATTAGTCTTTTTTTAATAGGTTTATTTAATTGTTTTCTTTACTAATATCTTCATATTTTTAGACATCCAATTTGAAATTGATTATTTTTTAATTCCTAAAACCACTAAATTCCCAAAAACTGTAACCCTGAACTGTAGCAACCATATTGGCCTAGTAAACTCTAGTACACCACTTGTAATCCATAATCCCTAGGAAACGACCAAATAAAATAGACCGTGTAAATTCCTAGAACCTTATTTCTACAAACAATGTTAAAAAGAAAACATTGATTTTAAGTTTGTAAAGGCGCATTTATTATCATTAAGTGAACAATGTTAAAGAAAAAAATGATTTAAAGGTTATAACCTTCTATCATCTCGACAACAAGATATAAATATGAAAAAAAAACAAAACGTTGAATCCCGTAAATAGTATATTTTACAACACATTATCTAAACCATCTATTTTCAAGATTCTCGTATGTTTATAGATCTATTTGATTTTAACCTTGTATGAAGTTTAAATTTTTTTAATTAAATATACAAATATATTTTGTAATAATTCTGATGATTTTTTACATCAACATTACATGCTATGACAAAATTTGGAGGTGCACCTTAATTGGATCGTTTAAGGTTGCAACCTTATAGAAACCACACCCTTCAAATTTTCGGATCATACAAATTCCACAAGCACAATTTTATAAAATATTATTTTCATCGTGTTACAATAGCAAATGGACACGAAATTACTTCCCGCGCGTATGGTATTTGTATAATTCTAGGGGTGGCAATCGGGGCGGGTAGAGCCGCCAAGTCCATGTGTTGGACCCAATGGATCAAGTTCGAGTCAAACACTTGGACCCAACAGGTAACAATCATCACAACCCGATATAAAATATATATAAATTAATTTTTATCTTTATAATTTCTAGACCCAAGTCTGGATCAGGTACGGGTCCAAAGGTCTTGGACCCCATCCAGGTCCAGTTCCATGTGAAATTAAGTCGGACCGGATCAACAAGGACCCAACCCAACCCATTGCTACCCGATTCTTTCGGACTATACGCTATATGTCCATTCTTTCACATGCACATTTCGCTCCTGCATCTTTTTCTTCACATCTTCTCTTCCATCCCACCACATTGTAATCTAGCGCTCATAGAGCAACCTAGATTTAGGCTGTACTGTCAACTCCACAAAGTCCCTTAAAAAGGTCTCCACTTCTTTAAATCTATAAACGGATCACAAAGCAATTATTTTGCTAAAACAGGAATTAATAAGTTTGTGCTTAGATTTGACAACTAGGCAAAATATACCGTTTACATGAAATTCAAGAGAATGCCCAAACGCTCATGTCTGGAATGGAAAACTTGCTCAAAATACTAGCAGCCCCAAGAGAAGGAGAGTTAAAATGAGTGAAACGAAATTAACTTTACAAGCAGAAGCACATAGGAGAGAGAGAGAGAGTTTGCTCAGGAGGGGTTTCAGGATATCTCAAGCTCCTCACACCAAAAGAATAAGAAGATGAACAAAAATTCTACATCCTACAAATTTCTCACCACAGAAGTCCCAAAAAAGAAGAATACAAAATATTACGAGAAACAAGGAATGAGTGCCCAGCGCTCGCAGCCCCCATTGGGATTTCAAGCAAGCCTTGAAATCCATAATAGAAAAAGACAGATATAACACTGGAAAGTCCTAAGATCACAAGCCTACTCTCCTCGGAATTCCAAACACTGGCACTCCACACCAGAGACATCGATAACAGGGGCAAGTGAAAAACCCACGCAGCACCAAAGCACCCAAATGAACGAATATATATAATAGAGGGATAAGAATTGACCAATTTTTGTTGTTCTAGTATCTACCAGTTGGAGGGGGAGGAGGCGGCAAACGATTGGGTGTGCGTCGGCTGCTTGAGTTGGGGTTGGAGCTGGAATCACCATTCTGAGCAGGGTCACTGTAACGTCGGCTGTGGCCATTGCCAGAAAACCTCGACTCCCCCAAGGAGTTGGAGTGGTCCACTGGTCCATTTGCAGCTGCATCAAATGCTGATCTCCACTCATCATTACCCGACAAACCGGTCCTTGGGCTGCTCACTGAGAATTTTAATGCCCAAAATCAGAATAATATGGACGTGCCAGGTCTAACTAATGGGAATCATGTAATAGCAAACCTCACAATCTCCTAAGATATAAGCTACAAGAGAGTCTACTTACAAGAAATTCATATGCATAGTGGGTGTGTAAATAACCAGCCAGAATTCAGAAAAAAAATAACCAGCAAGTCCTTGTGCTTCCAAAGGGCCGCAAACTTGGAATTTGACCCTTTAATATTATGTGGGGCATTAGAAGGAACAAAATCCAGAATCATCAAGGGCTAACAATCTCAACATTTATAGAGTTCATGATACACACAGAACTTATCAGTATATCCTGGCTGTGGTCAAGAAAAAGTTTCAAGTTTAACTCCGAGTGCAGCATGGTGGGGGACCCAAGTCCCTGAGAAGTAGATGGCTTACTAAGACTGCACCTGAGTTTACAAACTCTTGATCATTCAATAGGACACGGGAACTCGGACTGCAGCTGAGTTTACAAACTCTTGATCATTCAATAGGACACGGGAACTCGACTCTAGGGGAACCACCTACTCTTCTCTATGGCCTCTGGCTGTTAAAACCATTTTTACTATGGAGCCATGATTTTTCGTTTTGATCATATTAACAAAAAGGTGTGG
The DNA here is from genome assembly GCF_000471905.2 of Amborella trichopoda. The sequence continues at coordinate 1,519,415 of NW_006498320.1, forward strand.
TTTGTATAGAGCCGAGGCTCTAAGCAATCAAAGTAAAGTGCACCTTCAAATAGTGTCAAGAAATGTGATTTCAATACTGGAAATCTTTGTGATAGCCTTAAAATACATTTTTATCTTTAATTATAAAATTTAAAGCTTCAAGAATAGTGTAGATCGAGCAGATCAATGAAAACTTGAAAATCTTGAAAATCGACGGTCAAAAAATGCATTACAATATGCATTATTTTCAAATTTTGAAATCCATTTTTTTATCATGTCCATGCATCTTGATGTCGAGATGATCACTTCGATGATATTTGGGCATCAAAACAACCTCCTCTAGTGAAAGTTTTGAGGTACGCTCTAATTTGATTATTTAGAGCCTCGGCTCTATATAAACTTTTTCCTTAACAAAATATTCCATTACTATAATAGCAGTATAAAGAATAAAAAATTAAAAAAATAGAAATAAAAAGGGTAAAGAGATGTCAAGGCAACATCTTAGGATTCCGACATTGAAACTATGTCACCTACAGTGACTCTTGAAGAACCCCTTCACTAGCAAGGTATCAACCTCTTGGTTAGCTCTATGGTTGTCAGGATCTCGCAACCTGGGTGGCAATCCTACTGCTGAATCTCGCTCCAGAGCTCCAGAAAAGGGATCTTCAAGAGATCTCGATTTTTAAATTTTGGCATCTCGATCCCTACTGTTAGGTACCACGATCCCCATTGTTTGGGATCTCAATTATAACTTAAAGATCAAGATAACGACCAAATTGATGATTTCCTCCAACTAGCAGTGTAATTATACTTCTGACATAATTGCATTACTTGTTGGTTACAAATGAAGGGATCCTATTAAAAGAGTATATATAGTCCTAGATATAAAGACCAAGAGAAAAATCACCAAAAAGATGAAATCGAGATCCCAAAAGGTCGGAATCCAGATCCCTGCCATTTGGGGATCTCTATCGTCAACATATATGCTTTTTTTTTGATAAAGTTTAACTTTTAAATTATAAATAAAAAAAGTACGGAGTTTAGGGGAGAAATGCTTTCCACAGGCGGAAAGCTAACATAACCCTTATGAAAACGGGGGTGCGAAGAGTAGAATCCAAAAACATCTTTTTAAAGGTTACAGTGACAGAAACAAAGAATTATGCATCATCTAGCATTGTTCCATCTTTAGCGAGAGAATCCGCTGCTTGGTTTTCTTCCCTCCAGATATGCCTCCATGAGGCGACCTCAACATATATGTTGCACGGACAATACTCTCAACCATATATTTTCTAGCCTTTCAAGATTAATGTTTTAAAAAGCGGACTGCCCAGTGCCTAGGCGGCCACCTATGCGGTCCAGAAGGCCTGGACGCATTGCCCAAGCCTAGGTGGCCAAATTAGGCGGATATCCTTGGGTGCCCGCCTAGGCGTCTGCCTGAACCCACTTAGGCGGCCGCCCCTGCGGCAGCCCAAGGCTTGCGCCCCGCTCAGGGCCAGAAATGCGGCTCCTTGAAGGTATTTTTGGGTCTTTTTTTAATGCTAACAAAATTGTGAGTTTTAGGTTCATTTGAAATCTAAAACCCATTAGAAGCTATTTTAGAGAGAGAAAACCCCAAAAAGGAAAATGTTTCCAGTAGGCCACCCAAGTTCTGTGCGCTCGCCTAAGCGCTAGGCAGCCTGGACCCCCTGACCTCCTAGGCACCGCCTAGCGCTTTTTGAAACACTGTTCAAGATCCCCTGGTCCTAATCCCTCGCCCGCGCCCAATCCCAATCCCAATCCCAATCCCGTTCCCAACAACTATTGGTTACGTCCCTTAAGAATGTTGTGCAAAAAATCATATCGTAGTGTCAAAAATATCAAACATCTCACCAAAAATCATAGCCAGCCTCCATGGAAGAGAATATTTAGGAACCCATCTTATGACATTAAGACCATCCCCTTCTACTACCAATTGACTTCTTAATTGGAAGGGACAGATCCTCAGACCTATAAGCAATGAACAAGCCTTCGCTAATACAGAATCACATATCCCCATTGGACCCTAGTAGCTTTTGCGCTTCCTACCTTTTTTACCTCTAAAATTTAAAGCCATACCTCTCCCAACAAATAATGTAAAACCTATAGCCCTGCACCAATGTTCATGTTCAAGAAGTCAGGGCAGCCACCGAGGTGGTTCGGCAGCCGCCAGTAACCTATGTGGCCACTGCATTTCTTTTCTTTTTCTTTTTTGTTGGGGAGAGGAACGGGACGGCGCTGGTTTTCAAATTTCAAACCTGTTTACTTATTAACTAAAATTTACATGTTTAATTTTCAAATTTAAAACCTCTTTACTTGACTAAAATTTACATGTTTAAAAAACTAAAACTTTGAAATTGCCAAAAATTTTGGAAACAAAGTCAAACATCGCCAAAAATATATTATAAGTTTTTGATATTCCATAATAGATTATAAACATAGTCAAACATAGAGTAATATTTTTAAATTTGCATCATAAATTAGAAACAAACCCAAGCATAGCCAAAAACATATTTTTATATTATATCACAAAAAAGCAAATCCTAAAAAAAAAACACTCATGAATTTTCATCATAAATGTAAAAAGCCAAACTTCAAAAATAAACACAAGAAAATGACATAACATAACACAATACTCACAAAAGATATGAAACCCTAAACATAAACAATTAAATTTACTAACCTTTCAGAAAGCAATAAAAATAGGCTTCAATCAGTCACTCTCAGTTGCCAAAAGCACTCTTTTGTGGCCTCTTTAATCCCCACAAAGTTCTAGAGTTCTGGGTCGAATGCCTTTAGATTTTGCAATAAATAGAAAACTTTGAATTCGATCCTTAAAAAATATTCGATTTTGAGCTAAAAAAATTGTTTTTGGGGCACGAATAGAGTTATCCCTCTCAAATACTATTTCCCCCCTTTCAAGGCGGATAATGACAATTTCGGCAATTGTCAAATTGTCAATTGTCAAAAGGGTCCTGGCAGGTGCCCGCCAAGGTGCTGCCTAGTCAGCCGCCCAACGTCACCATCCCACATGGGCCCAGTGGCCTGGGTGGCCGACCTTTTGAACATTGCCCCGAATTACATCCCTCCAAAGAAAATTTCCTTACAATCTCTCCATCTTATCAACCACTCTAGCCGGCATATAGAAAAGAGACATAATATACTGGTATATTTGCCGAAGTGGCTTTAGCAAGTGTGATCCTTCCCAGCAATGAAAACAACTTACATTTCCACGCTGCAAATCTCCTCTTCATCCTCTCCACAGGATCCCATAGACTCTTCTTCCGTTGCCCAAGACAAGTGGAAGGCTCAAATATTTGTCAAAAAGAGACAAAACCAGACACTCAAGTCTATCTGTCAGGGATAAGTATGGAGCCATGATTGTTTAACAAGACTTGATTAATATCATCAGATGGGCCTCTTGTGACCCCTACAATGGGTTTCCTTTAAATCTGACAGGCATAATGAAATAGATTGTAAAGCTACCCCAAGGTGCTGACATATCCTTCAACCACATGATGTTTTAGCCAAAAGATGGGATTGAGAGGGTGGAGGGCTTCAATACTGGAGACTCAGTGCCTCCACTTGGTTTCCCGAATATGTTCTCTCTATTCTCTCTGTGTTTTTCTCTCTCCCAACACCATGTCTCAATTTGCTAATTTCCCCTGGTGCAACTAAAAGCCTATAGCTTTTATGATTGTATGAATCAATTATTAATCCAAGAGGATAAAAGATTTTCTTTGCTGAGGAATTTTTTTTCCCAAAACAGCAATGAAAATTGATCAGTACTAGGTGAAAATGAAGAATAATCAGCGATCTTGGAGATTTGATCAGTGATCCATAAAATTTGTTTTGCAAAGCAAGTCTTAATTATTCAAGAATGAATCATTGCATGTAACATAGCCAAGTGATCATCAAGGGAATCTATTACACCAAACCATGAAACATATTTTGATTAGTTAAGGAAATTTATCCATTTTATAACAGCATTTTCCGTTCTTCTGTCACAAGCATGCCTGTTTTCTAGAAAGATTCAAAGCCATTTATCAGTTCTGTGGTAGTCTTTTGTGTTTTTTGAAACTGTTAGTTCTGTGTAAGTCAACATGCACAATTTACATTTAAGCAAAGCTATTCACAGAAATTGCTACAGAGTACAGAGAGTCTGGGCCACACCTGCTCCACCACCCCCATTGGACCAGCTGGTGGCCACGCCAGCTCGATTGTCATGTATGCTGAGCTGCCGTGTGAATTTAGAAAGAAGAGACTGTTGTCTCTGGAAGCGCTCCCTCTTGCGCTTCACATTCTGATCCTCCTGAAGCAATTCCTCAATTCTAGCCGTGCTCTGAGCACTATTTTCGAGCAATGGGAAATACAAAACAAAAATAGATCAGCCATTGCACTTTAGACAGCAACAATAAGAAAAGCAGAAACTCTTTTACCTGATGGAGCTGTATAGCTGATTAAGCATGTCCTCCTTTGCTTTTTCAACTTGGCAAAGAACAACGGCCTGCAAAATATTGCTATTTCAGAAATGGTGAAAAACATAGGGTACGTAAAAGTTTTCCATTGAGAGAGAAAAAGAACCAAGTTCAAAAAGCTGCACATTTTCCCCTTACTTTGGGAACATTGGCCGCGAGACTGTTCAGCACAGCCTCCACATAACCACGTACTTCCTGAGACATCCACCTGAGCTCTTCTTCTGGATCTGCAGGCCTTCTAGCCATTGTGTCCTATTAATGTGGGAGAATACAAATTAATGAATTGTAGCTACAACCGATAAAGACCTAATAAAGAGCTGAACATGAGCATGGACTTGTATCTATCTGATTGTGATTGTGCATAGTATGCAAAGGTATACTCTGAAATGAAACCAGCGCCCATACTAGTCAGGATACTGGTTTCAATTATGAATTTTGATCTATACATAGCAAGTTATGCATGAAAAATGATCAGATAGTCTATTACTTCAGAACCTAGAACACGATTCTCAATTTATTCCAGCCCATGATCAAATCAAACTGGCCCAATCAACCTTGTGAAAAACAAAAAAAGGCCCAACCTGTACAGATCAAGGTTGTGCAGAAGGGACTGGACCACTTGGGGTGGTCCACCAGCTTGACAGCAAACTGCACCTGCAACTAGGACACAGTTTGATCACAGGATTGGAAAATTCTGTCGAAACTGGCAGATCAGACTCGATTAACAACCCAACCAGAGCAGTTAGTTCTGATATTTTCTATTTTTAAAATTTTTTCTGGACATATCCAACCTGTTTCCCAGTCCAGTCGTAATGATTTTGGATAAGATTTCTTCAGAATGGATTTGGCCATATCTGGGTTTTGATCATCATTCTGGGTGTCCAGCCAGTTAAATGCAGATAAACCAGATAACTGAAGGATCTGACTGACAGTTCAAACTCATAGACCAAATTTAAGGCTCCGTCTATGAAATTCGTTGGGATTAAAGCAGAGCAAATAAATATGCCAAATATCAGGTTTAACTAGTACTGGTAGCCTACTTGCGTCCATTCTATAGTTAAACACCAGAAAAATAAAAACCAGTGTCACAAATTAGCAAGTTCCACCAGCATAATAACCATACAGGATCAGTCAATTCAGGAATAGACGAGTGTGACCACCATAGACTTAAATCATACTTACAAGAGAACCTTCAGAGAGGCTCTGTCGTATGGGTAGACCAGGTTCAGAACCCCCTTTGATAGGGCCCCCCTTAGAAGGTTGGATAATGCTCCTAATCTTGTTTACCCACTCAATCTTGTCCGCCATATTTTCTGCCTTCAACACAACCGCGCTATGTGCTGCATATAATTAAGACAAATTTAGGTTGCTCACAATCAACGCTATCTACTTGGAAAAACTCAATATCATGCATGACTTGAATGCATGACACACCTTTTAGAACAGTTTTGTATGCAACTTTGTTGGTTATCTTGAACACAAGACTTGGAGCTTTAGAATCAGGCCCATTTGCTTTTTTAGAGTCCTTTGAAGACTTTGATGGAGGATCTTCAGCATCATCAACTTCTTCTATATTACATTCCTGCACAGCATATTAACATATTCCATTGGTTTTTTAAAATAGCTCGAAATGGTTAGACCACAGTTGTTCGATTGGGATCAACACTAAGGAATCATGACAAGCACAAAGCTCCCTAGGGATTGCGTGATCTCGATCCCAATATGTGGGGGAGCTCGATCCAAACTTAATTGGGATGAAGTCTCAAATTATACAAAATAAAGCTCCATTCAGTTAAAATTTGAGGTCCCTGAAAGCACTTAAACTAGTATAGTAATATGATGTATGCTACCATACCACATTGATGTACAATACTATGTTGCTATGCAATATACTATATTCTACTATATTTAAATCTATTGCATACAACCACATAATATACTATACAATAAAGTGTGTACATATATACTATTGTAATATACCATACTATTATATTGTATTGTACGACTATACCATGCAATAATGCTATACTATAGTGTAATGCTATAATAGACTCAATGTTCAAAAATTTGGCCACCCAGCCGCCTAGGCGTCCAATCGCCTAGGTGGGGCACCTAAGCAGCTTGCATCTAGGCGCCCGACTAGGCACTACAGTCAAGGCGGCCGCCTAGGCACCGCCTCGATGCAGGTTGCGGAGGGTGGAGAAATGCCCTCGGCTCTGGTAAAAATATAATCCCCCCCCCCCCCACCCCCCTCTCTTAAAAAGGGGGGAAAGGGGTTTGAAGGACATTCTAAACCCCCAAAACCAAATCCATGCCATCTAGAGAGAAAAACTCCCCAAAAACCTCTATTTGGTGATTTATCAAAAGATTGATAAAGTTTCGATTTCTTCCGAAATCAAAAGCAATGCTCAGTGGTAGTTTTCGGAACTTCTAGTAGTCAATAGTGAGGACTTTTGGCGATCGAATAGATGAGGTTTGGGTCGACAACATTTTCATTTTGATATTTTTAGAGCATTATGCCATTATGATATTTGAATAAGGGTTTTGATTTTTTTTGCTATAATGTATTATGTTTTGAATCATTTTGACTTTTTTTAACTTTTTTTTATGATATATTTACATACTTGTAGTTGAAAGATTGATTTTTTGTAATTAATTGATTATTAACTCATTTGGACGATGAAATTGGTCCTACATTCAATTATTTTATGAATAATTGGTTCTTATTTTGTACAATGTGTGATGTTTTGATCTCCTATTAGTTCTCTTTTTTGATATTTTTAGATATTTGTAGATTAAACATTTATCGATTTGGACTTATATTTTGTGAATAGTCACAAAATTTGAATGAAATTGATATTTTGTGGATATCTGATATCCAAAACCAAATCTTATGGATATTAATTAATAAATAATAATCATATTACAACTAGTATCTTAAATTCTTATGTGAATAGTCCCTACCCGTCCTTGTCGAGCGCCCGGCTGCCTAGGCAGTCAAGCCTCCAAAATTCCTAGGCACCCCGACTGCGCTTTTTTGAACATTGACCATCTTTGTTAAACTATACTTCAATACTAGGGAATCCGGATCTCTTGTAACTCAAGATCTTGATCCCTAATAGGAAGGTTTGAGATTCCAAATTTTAAGAATCTTGAAGGAGCAAGATTCCCTTCCCTAAAGCACCAGAGCAACACTCCAAAGAAAAATCGACCACTTGATTAGGAAAACTTAACTAACATTTGGATATAGTATTTAGTGGTTACCAGTCTGTGCCATAGTTGTTGGAAACACCTGAGAACCCGAATCGTTTTAAAAACCGGAATCACAGAATCGCGGCCGGCTAGAAGATTCTTGTCTTAGAAATCATTGTTCGTACAATAGGAATCCTAGGAACAAGATTCCTAGTTTTTAAGACTCGTCTTTCGACCGAAATAGATCCAAGTTTCATCCACATATGGAATCGGGATTCCCATCCCCTTGGAATTGACACTCCAGGAGTCAAGATTAATTAATATGCGGAATCAAGTTTCCGATATCAATCGAATCGAGTTTCTGACATATGTGGAACAAATATATGTTGTTGTTTCGAATCATGATTCTAACATATTTGGAATCAAGTTTCTAAAATATATGTATTAGAGATCCATGCCAGTTTGAGATCGAGATTTATAATAATATGGACTATGGAATGCGTTTGACGACCCCTACTAGGAATCGAGATTTCATTTTTATGGAGAAGGAAGCCACAAGCACATCTTGAGCCTCATCAACTTTCAAATTTATATTGGATGTCTCTAATTATAAGGTTTCCCAAATTTTAAAGTGTTTGTATAGACTATTGAACTTACGGTTATTATATAAAAAAGACGAGCATTTCTAAATTGTGATATTGGGTTCATTATTATAAAGACAAAATAGGATTGTGTTTACGCCATGGTTTTACTTTTAATTGTATGTGTTGTAGTTACCAGTTATATTTTAAATTTAAAGTAAAGGCCATCCAGGGTGGGCACAAATAAAATAATGAAACCCTATAACCACTAGAAGCATTCGAAAGAAAATTTCTACTCCAATTGACGTGGAATCAAGATTTAATCCTCTGTGGAATCTAGATTCGATATATTTGGAAACATCTACCTACAATTAATGGGTTCAAGTTTCTAAAGATGTGTTGGATCGAGATTTCGAAATTAAGGAATCGAGTTTCCTTAGTTCCGATAAATGTTCTCTAAAGATCCGTTGAATCGAGATTCCGAAATTAAGAAATCGAGTTTCCTTGGTTTCGAAGGATGGTTTCTAAAGATGTGTCGAATCGAGATTCCAAAGTTAAGGAATCGAGCTTCCTTGGTTCGGAAAAACAGTTTCCGTGGAGATTCCTTAATGGAAAAGCGGAATCGGGTTTTGAAACCGAAAACGCGAGGTCGGTGGAGAGATTCCGGTAACTAAGGTCTGTGCAACTTCAAGTTCAAGTCCTGCAAATAACTATTAGTCCAGGTTACAATAAGGCTGTTTCACATGCAACAATGAGCATAAGAAAAGGGTAAGATGCTCCCAATAAACAACCAATGTAACTCAAATATGGAAATCAACAAGTAATTACAATACAGAAGCCCCACACATTTTGTTTGCTCTTATACCATATACAGATTAATAAAAAAACACAGACAACTATACACGACCTACTAGTAAGACTTCTAGCAGCAGCAGAATATTCAATTAAAAAAAAAAGGTAGCCTTTCATATTTGCATTTTGAAATAAATTAAAAAGTTACTAAAATGACAATTATTAAGATCCAGATATAAAAGTTAGTGATACACCTAAAAGGACTTCGGTTGCAACATCAACATAGGCAGAAAAAAGGGCCTCAATCTACTTATCAGATCAAGAGAGTAATAAAAGTTTTGCTAGGAGGCGAGAATACTACATAATTCAGGTCAGTGATGGAAAGAAATGAGAGGGTACGAAGGGTGGAACAAACTTGTAAAGACAGTAATTAAATGAAAACCAAAAGCCATAAAATCATTAAGACCAGTATATAAAGACTAATACGCCGAAAGGAGTAAATGGGTGTACAAGATGTGATATGCTATGAGCCTGAGGCAACAGTGGGGGCCAGCCAAACCTTTTAATAAGCCTTTTTGAAATTATATAGAACCTTGAGCATCATAAGAAATCTAGTGAGTAATCACGTGCAGCGTCAAGATAGAGAATGTGATGCCAGAAGCAGGCAGAAATCAAAAAGATAGGTCCATTCCATGCGATGAGACCTCAGCTATGTCAGCTCTACTGATATACACAAAACAGAGGGGAATGAAGTCCTCCATCATTGGTCAAGAGAACATACTAACAAATGTTTTTACTGAACAGATTGATGGAAACCTCCTCCTGAACAACCTGGTATTCTACATTTTCACCTGCATGAGTAAACTTTGAAATAAAAGCATGACTTTCACCTCTACCATATAGGTCTCAACCTAATGTCAAAATATTGCCCTATATCTATCAGGGAAGCAAGCCAGAAAAAAGAACTCCAGAAAGCAACTAGAGAGGCTCAGAAACTTCAAAGGGTGAGGCTTCAGAGTGTATCTAAATATTCATAAAAACATGGCAACAAAGTAAAAAGGAACTTTCATGAAGTATCCTAAGAGTTCCTCAGAAGATGTCGTCAAAAGCAGTGGGGAACTCCAAAATGTTGTCACCTACAAAAAAAATTAAAAAAATAGCAAAATAAAAGAAGAAGAAAGCACGGCACAGTGTGCAGTATGATAAATTGCTTCTAATGGACATACACTTAAATGACTTTTACTGCTTTACTTTCAAGTGAAGTTTCACAGCTATTTCTGTGTGCAAAGGGTAAATCCGCGTGTTTACAAATGAAGCAAGCTACTACCTAAACTATTAAAAAAAACCACGCAGCATCCCAGTGAAAGAGCATGAGCATAAAAAGTATTCATACAACATAAAACAAATTATATCTATAAGATCCTAATCTGTTTTTCCGCTGGCATGTTACAAACAGGGATACCCACAGACATGGGCAGATTATGCCAATTGACTAACAATTCCCATATTTGTCATGTTCCTCACTCCTTGTCTAGCAGAAACTAAATGCTTCAACAAGAAGAATGTCAACAACTGCCAAAAAGCTTCACTTCAACAAGTGAGCAGGCTGCCATGCAAAGGTCCCAAAAGTTAACTAACCGTGGTATGCTTCTTTCAACAGCATACTTCTGAGTACTTCGGGAATACGCTCTACTAGTACTTAACTCCTTCTTAACTAACTACAATTGCCTACTATCATCAAAATTCAGTATCTCCTTTCTTACTCACAAAAAGGAAAAGATAAAAAAAAAAAATTAAGAGAGGAAGAAGTAGATGTCCAACAAGACCTGTAGAAGCCACCCAGCAGCAAGAAAAGAACTTCTTAAAGCTATTTAAAAAGAGCACGTAACTATAATTTAAATTTGGTACACACCTCCAAATTGATGACCCCACGAAAATGTCTTTCCTCTTGTTTCTTGGTGTAGCTGAGCTGCAAAACAGAATTTAGAAACCAAATAGTTTCTGTCAAGACTCTCGTCAATCAGAAAACGGATAGGCCCTATCATGCATGATAAAATATTTCCATCCAGATTGACCGTCAATAGGTACATAACAAAAGTTTCAACGCACTAAAATCACCTTGCCCGTTTTTCCATTCAGAACAAACCATCGCCTACTCCAACCATTAGTTTTTGCACTTTTCTTCAACAGATATCCTGGAATAGAATAGTAAGTTAAGTAATCTGCAGGAAGCCAGAAATGATACACAGCTCTTTCATGATCAATAGACGTTAACGAGTGTCTTCTGTAAGCCACTTTACAATTTAAATCAGCCAAGTCAAGATTCAATAGATCATGTCTCACATGGGAAAAGTGAAATTTCACACAACTTTTCACTTGACTAACACAAATAATGTTGATAAATAGTAAAAGTCCAACTATGCCATGTTCAAAAAAAAAAAACGAAGTCAAACTATGCAAAAGAGAGCCTTGATTGATGCTCAGTTAGTTCACAATTACCACACTTGAGAAATTATCCCTGATTAGTGGACCAAAGTAGCAATAATTCATACACACACAAGATCGTATATATCGTACCCAAGAGGAAACAAATTCACTCTCAGAGCCTCATGGGCTCAAAACAACAGTAATTTTCAAGAAACCATATTGGAGCTCTGAGTCAGTACAGCAAAAGCTTGTCTAGATTCTTTAAAGATATTACCTCTGGGAATATACCCCTGATTTATATTTATTCAAAATGGCATAATAGGTTCCTGAGCAAACAGACATGACAGTTGATGCAAGCCGTAGAAGACCACTAGGTTCATTCTTTAGTAATATTTATTGAGCCTATCTTAGCTTATGATCAACTTACTATGTAGGTGTACCAGGGGTTTAAAAAACGGCGAGTCGACCCAGAATCACCCGGGTCGACAAGGGAATCGGCCACCCCGTGACGATTCCTATGAAATACCGAAAATCGGACGAATCTAGGGCTGAAACAGCTACAGTAAAATGGCAAGTCACCACAATGAATCACCCCCGGTGATGTCATGATTACCCTGATTGACGCAATAATTTTTTTTCTTTTTTTAATTTTTCAGTTTTTCTATCAAAAATTTGAATTACATGGCCCCCACCTGCTTATACATCAGCATGCTCCAATTCCCATACACCAACCCACTTACAAGTGGCCCTCTTCCCATAATCAGCTAACACAAACAATCGGGTTGCTTGTTTTATGGGGCTTCTTCATCCCACATCTCTTCGATGTGGGACAATTCTTATATATACACCTTTGCTTTTTACTAACACCGTAACACGTGGGATTTTAATAACGTTTGAACTTTAAACATAAAAAGCCCTTGGTGTGCCCAACGGTGCACGCCCGACGGTGTACGCCCGATGGCAGTAATTAAATTATATGATAAGAAAGGGGTAAAATTATTTAAAATAATAATTGGGTGCTCACCACCCCTATCTTTCACCAAAAAAATTTAAATTTACCTACCCAAATAAAACATAAAAACTCTATTAGGCTATTATCTCATGGGATTATTTCATTACATGATTAATAATTAATTAAGTAGTTAATTGATATTAAAAATTAGTACTAGCTCATAGGATATTAAAAAACAAAAATAATACTAATTCTAGTTCATTGAATATTAAAAAACATTAGTTTAGAGGATCTTTTAAGAGAGAAAAGTAACACTAACTCATACCACTTTAGCATTTATTTCCACATTGATAACCAAATCTTTTTATTTTATTTATTTTAATTTATTTACATTATAAATTATGTGATGTATTATTTTTTCTTATAGTTGTCAATAATACATTTTAAATTAGATGATATTGTAAGATGGTTTGGATTTGTTATTATTTATATAATAAAATAACTATAAAATGTAAACCACCAATTTCAATTTCAATATATACTATTATAGTTAGTTGGGTTGTAATAATTTTGGGTTATAATTAGTTAGGTTGTAATAATTTGGGTTTTTTTTTAGCGGATAAGGGTTTTCCGCCAATTCGAGATTTTGGTGGCCATTTTTTCATCGATTTAATCCATTCTTTATTGTAGTCCATGTATGATTATATACTACATCCATGATAATTCTATGATTTTTCTTTTGGGTGATGTAAATTTAATGGTTAACACAAATTCATACAGGGAAAGAACAACTCAATATTCGCATATTGATGAAAAAAATGAAAGTTAATAATGTAGTACCCCCATTTCTTATTGGATTCCTAAAAAACAACATTTATAATGAATTTTAATAATTTTTTTGGATTTTGTTTTAAGCTTAATCCTACCGATTCAACCGATTCCCGATCCGGATCGCCGATTTACCAATCCGGATGGGTTTTTGGGGTGCCCAATCTGGGGAACTGATCCGTTTTTTACAACATTGGGTGTAACAGCAATTTTTTTAATTAAAATAGCGTATTTGCCCAACTACTTCTATAAAGGCCCACACAATGTGTCCATGGGAATACTGTATACCGACAATAATTTGACTTAAAAAATACAATTCTTGCATACAAGTGCAGTTGACAAGCACCAATGACGTAACAATAACTCCTTATTTGTGAAAGAACAGTAGAATGAGTTACCCATGATGCCTCTGATCGGAAACATAGTTGGCAAACCTAATTAAGTCTCGCAAGCAACCCAACCCAAAGCCAAACCAGGTTGGGTTACCATTACAACCCCAATCTCTTCAAACGCAATCTAAAACTCAATAGACTCAACCGGGGCATATAAAGCGTACATGACCTAATCAGGTTACAAAACTTAAGTAGAGTCTTTTCTTGTGTCCCTCTAATGTTCAAAAACTAATGTAAAACTAGCCTAAAAGGATGAAGTTTAAGAAGACCAAAAGCAGCACACAAATCGGTTTCCTTAATAGATAACAGTTGACACATAAGTGGCTTAAATTTTGTCTATCTCATAAAGATCAAGCCCTCAAGCAACCAGACCCAAAACCCAAATTCTGTTATATCCAACCTTCCAAAGTTTACAATCAAAAAAATAAAAAATAAAAAAAAATAAAAAATAAAACAGACAAACTCCAAAAAAGTCGAGTAATACACATTAATTAAAGCAAGGTTTTTATTTTATTTTTCAATAAAGGTTTATTTTATTTTTCTTCTTATTTTTTGCTGAAAATTTTCCATTTCCCCAAAAATGTAAATGATGTCTTTTTTTGTTGCTCTTTGATAATAGTGATATTATATAAAAAGAAGAAGTATTATGTGTGTTATGAAATGAAACAGATTGTTAACAAGTAAACACAAAAATCATCGAGGTAAGTTGTTATCCTTTTTTTGTTGTTCTTCAAAATTTTCATTTCAACTCAAAATCATGAAATGAAAACACTTGCTTCAGTTAACCTTAAAAAAATTAAAAAGAAAAAACTAAAATCATTTCTTCTTTTTTGTCTTTTTATTCTCTTTGACAAAAACAGAATGAATTAGACTCATAGCAGTTCCAAAGGAAGTTCGATGAAAACAAATATCTATTTCTTTCTTTTTTAGTACCTTCAGAAATTTATAGTTTCCATATAAAATCATGGATGGATTTTTTCTTTTCTTTTTTTTTTATGTTTCATTACATTTTTATATTCCTTAGTATTTATGTTCCTTTTTTCGGTCATATTTTTTAGATTTTAACATGACCCAGTAGTGTCAACCTGATCAAATCAACAGGTTAACCTGATCTGGGAGCTTATTGAGTTAGGTTGAGTTTTCAGGTTGGCATACACTGATCTGAACTCGACCAATTTAAATTGAAAGTACTTATCATGACACAAAAAGGAGTCATCGAATGCATTTAAAATGTAAGTGCTCACCTGCTGTTATCTCCCCATCAGAACCAGCAGTTTGCAAAGCTGATCCCTCTTTTGCATCTTTATCTGCATGATTTGATTTATCCTTCATGGATTTCAAGCTTCCACCTATCTGCTGGGCCCCAGTTTGAGGGCTTGTTGCCTGACAATGTAAAAATGGGAGATACTTAAAGGTTCTCAAAAGGGAAAACATCCATAGAACAAAACAGAAATATCTAGCAACGAGTCAAATTCATGGAGCAATACCATAACTACATTTAACATCATGGACAAATAAGATTACAGATTCATTGAATGAACAAGCCTGACCCTGTTTAGAACGACTTGTTCTGCCTCAATCCCCTTCTTGGATGATCGATTTTTCAGCTCTTCCTCTCGTCGCTGCCTATCCATTCTGGTAACATCATTAACATAAAGACAGTAATCTTCCTTGAAGAAGAATGATATTCAAAGAGAAGGTCCATATTTTGAAGTGCAAAAGATGCTATCTATCTGCTCTCAATTTAGCTTATACATAATTCACACCATCTACACATGCGTGAATGCACGTTGAGAGAGGAGGGGGGGGCACTGAAATGCAAAAATATAAATTTGAAGAGACAAAAAGAAAAGGAAATGATCACAAGACCATGTTCGTAAGCTAACAACTACAGCAATCCAATTGGCATTGCAAGCAAACATACAGAACAATGAATCTCTAACACGTACCCAGGTTGTCAAACACAGATACCTGATGCATATATATTTGTATATGTGCACCGATGTGCATGCATGTGTGTGTGTTTGAGATGGTAAGAGAGAAAAACACAACATAAATTGCCACAATGACAAAGAATTGTAAGACTCAAATATGGTACCGATAACAGAGAGACCAAGATAAACCCCATATACAAGCATTGTTTAATTAAAAAAAAAAACAGAGCACGAATATAAGGTTCTTCCAGCATAAGTCATAGATATTTAACACCAATAAACGCAAGCAGAATGAAGAATCAAGTTAGAACAAGAAACAACCCAGATGATGGAAACAAATTATAGTGCCCAGGAGGATCAAGTTTATACAAAAAGATCTAGATTTAAGAAGTTCCAAAAACAAGGTCCTGCACAAGGATAAGTCTGCCAACTGATATGCACACATTCTCCAATGCAGTCATACTCAAACAGGACCCGTGCTTCAGATAATTTCAACAAACAAATTAGTTCAGACCCTTTCAAACCCACATGATGATAAGCAAAGTTATCTAAATAATCACATCACCGTGAAAGTGACAAGAGTACAAATACCTGAAATCTCTACATATAAATAATTACCTATGATCCCATTAGATACAAGCATCCAGATTTCAGATCAACCATGTAGGTAATCTCTGCATGGCTGGCCGTCCACCAACCAACAGCGCAATGCTAACAATCCTTAAATAGCTTCTAAATGTGTTGAAATGCACATGTGTGCAGTGGCAGATGTCTAACATGTGTCAGACATGATAGGAACCAGATAAGGAATATAGAGAATTTTCATACCCCACGAAAAGTAAAGTTTTCTACATTTTTTCCCCCTTTTTTCTAGTTTTCTTTGGAAAATATTGACAGTTATCGTTGCAATAAAAGAATAGTCATCTACATCCAGTTGCCTCTAGTGACATATGAATACATGGACATGCAAGAGAAACATAAATACATCCAGTTGCCTCCAGAGGAGTCATGCAAGATCGTTTGGGCCCCACAAATAGATTTCTTCTACTGGTTGCCAGCAATGTAAGAGTTACTAAGTTTTCTACAATTAAAACTATGCAAATTGAAAAAATAAATTTCAGTAATGGAATTAAACTATGAGTACCAGTCTAGTTGGGTACTCATAGTTTAATTCTTCCAAGTTTCATTTCCTCAGTCAAGGGATTATATTTTTTTAACATGTTTCTTCCTTTTACATTTCCATAAGGTTATTTTTCATAAATAACATCATTGTAGTGTTTCATACTTTGGACGCTCCAAAAGCCATGCCAACTAGAGGACTGAATATGTCTAGGAGCAGAACACTGTGCCCTAGCAGGTCTATAAGTGGGGGCAGATAACTTCACTTGCTCATGAGACCATTAAATTGTTCAAGATAAAGATTTCAAAGTCACATTATTTCAAAAATGGAAACTATAATATCATAGATTAGACAGAGGAAAGTTTACGGAAATCATTGAAACCCTAATCAGGTTATAATTACTGATCCCACAACATTTACATTAATATCCAGATCTTTACAAGGCAGCATGCTCCTAGAGCAGGCTTTTAACTGCTCCCAGCAAACAAATCACTCAGTATTTATTCTTTTAATGTCGTTTTGCTGGAAAAATAACAAATGTTTCACTTTACAGGAAAACAAAACCTAGAGAAAGAAACAGTGAGTGTTCTCAAAGCAGTCAAATCAGCACATAAATATTGGCATTTGTCCACAGATACAAATTACTAATGAGCATCAGTTCAAACCAAACATACCTCCTTTGTACCAGACGGATGAAATGTTGAGGTGGAACAAAAGCACGCTCCATATCAACTAGAGCAACAACCATCTTCTTTGCCTCATTTCGAAAACCATCTAAGGCGGCAGATGCAATGGCAACAACCTTCCCACAAATATAATAATTACAAATTTTTAGAACAAACAAATTTCTGCATCCTTCTACAGATTTGACATAAACAAATCCTACTAAATGACATGGTTACCTCTCGCTTAAAGGGAGGATATCTACCAAGACCTGGTGTTGCCGATGCAGCAGAAGAAACAATATCTATCAAAACACGATGCACCTATTTCCATAACCAGTTTAACATTCAAACACATCAGAATAGAAAAGCAGAGATATCCACAAATATTAGTTTCAATGTGTTAATGGGAGTCTTTATAGGACGGCTGTTCTATAGGACAGCTATAAGACTAACCATGTTTTATGGGATGGAATGTTGGGCATCAAGAAACAACATATTCATAGCATGAGTAGCTGAGAAGAGGATGTTGAGATGGATGAGTGGTAGGATAAGAAAGGATGGAATTCAGAATGAATACATCTGAGGGAACTTACAGGTTGGCTCCTATAGGTGATATAAGATGTGGGAAAGTAGACTTAGGTGGTCTGATCATGTATAGCGTTGAGCTAGAACAACACCGGCTCAAAGGGTCAATTTGGTTCAAGTGGAAGTCTCTAAAAGGGTAAGGGGAAGGCCCAAAAGGATATATATATGGAAATAGTAAGAAGAGATATAGTGACCTATGGTCTGACTGAGGGTATGGCCCTTGATAGAACAGAATGGCAAAATAGGTTCATGTAGCTAACCCCAACTAGTTGTGATAAGGCTCAGATGATGATGATGATAATGATGATGTAAATGGGAGTCTTTCAAACAGCATAGACACTCCCATAAAATGAAACATAGAATGTAAGTGTATCCGAGGGAGACGGACTGGTGACAATGGAATGTTTCAACATCAAGCAAGACATGAAATAGATGTATTCATTGTCAAACACTATGTTTACTATAACATGAAGGCAAGCATAACATCAAGCAGCAATTAGCAGCTCACGTAACTCATATGAGAGAGCTTGAAATATTAGAAGTTACAAAGGGAAAATAAAATCAAAGAAAAATATGCTTCTTCATTGCATGCATTAATTATTCAAATTTCAAAAAACATCCCAGTTATTATAGAAATGTTTGATAAATTCAGCAATACAGAAGCAATAATTCATCCAAAATAACCAGAAGCATTTAAGCTTATAAATGATTAACTGTCATTTGAAAAGAAAAAATGAGGTTACAACAAGCTGCAACTTGAACCAGTATTAAATAGGGGCATAAGGTCAAATGGCACCAGGCTATTCATACACTATAAACCAAAAGTGATTTATTACAGAGAGAGGACTAAAAAATAGACAATTTTAAAATCATCAGAGAGCAAAAGAGGATTGGAATGAGCCAAAAAACTTTAGATTATTAAATAAGGACCATTGTCCCATTGCAAGAGCAGCTTTCCTCTACATAAATGAGCACGGAGAGAACAGGGACAATTAAAATTAATCGTGCATGCAAAACAGTATGCAATGAAAAGAATGGTGATGCCAAATCAGCCAAAAAGATATTTTCAGTAGGGTTTCACACATATTAACATTCCCAAACTCAGGTGTATTGCTTCATGAGAAAAGAAAAAATGATGGATGTAAAACCAATTGCAAAAACATCTCATCTAAGTTTTGCCAATTTAACATGCACAAATGTTCTGCATCACTGTATTGAAAGAAAGCAAGATCTTCCCAATTTTCCATCACATAATAATGCTCTTACCTCATCCACACAAAGTCTTGAAGGTTCTTTTGCCAATTCAAGGACCACTTTTATTAACGATCTCAATCCCTTCTCAGGAGAAATCAAGTATGGTTGATAACCATCTGCTTCCAATACAATCTAGAATAATATGAAGTAAGACAATAAGTCAACACCAACCACAAAAAGTTACAGTACTAAGAGAGCAAAGAACACATGGAACTAGTGAATACCCTTTTGACATTGCTGATATCGAAGTGTCTGTCTAAAGGAAGTTGCTTAATCCTGTTAGGAAAGTTCCCTTCGAAACTCGCCACCACCTTCCATCCTCCACCCTATGAAAGACATCCATAATAACAGAATTAGAAATACAAATTACGACAAAAACAACATATATGACTATAATTCATCCCCATATTCCCTAAATTCTTTCACATGAGCAATAGTCTAATTAATTGTGCACAGCCTCCATAACTATACCATGCATAAGAAACTTCAGAATGAGTGTCTAT
Organism: Amborella trichopoda; assembly: GCF_000471905.2. The sequence continues at coordinate 1,539,112 of NW_006498320.1, forward strand.
GAACAATGTGCGGAATTCATCGTCTAGAAGTATATGGTAAGACTTATAGCCACTCATGGAGCTATCACACTTAACCACCTACATCGGTCAAATGAAAATTAAGAAAGCTAGACTATGTCATGTTAGTAGAAAAAAGAAAAGTAACATCGAAGAAATTTACAGGCAAATATTAGGATGCAAGAAATTCTGCCGCAGGCTGACAAACAAAGCACCTTAATTTAAGTGCAATCAAAACAAGCATATTTCCCGATAGGCTCCATTTGCATATATAAAATTATGAACACCGCTAAAGGCCATCACAAATGGAATCCTAAACAGGTATGAATATAGAAATCAAGTTATGTCAAACTTGATCGTGTAGAACAGGGTGTGGATCAACACCTCATGCTACTTTGCACAATCCCAATCTGCAGTGCAAACTCCAACATAGAGAATGAATGATAACCAACATAAAGAAACGGAATACCATTTTTGAATAAATTTTGTCTCCCTGTGATTCTGCAGTTCTGCTCCTTGACCATTTGAAAGAACAGAAAGTGAAGGCACCTTCCTAATCACCCCAAGCAGCCAAATGCACAGAAAACAAGTCCATTATAACCACAAGCACAGAAGATCATATACACCTGCTTCTTTAATGCTTTACCCACAATGACTTTAATGTCTACTTCTCGGAAGCAGATGCAAGAATGGCTCTACCAGATACAACCAGGAGAACATTTCCTTGTCAGTAAAGCTTGAGGTTTTCTCTAGCCCTCCTGTGAATGTTGATGCCGACAACATTGGCCACCACTTTTTCCTAGCCCTTTGGATGAAAAAGCACTTGAGATACCTTTCGATCTATCATAAGCTGGGCTACTCCTCGAAATTGTGTGACGTGGCCTTCCTATTTGCTTTCAAATCCGAGGCTAGAACTCCGTTCATCCCCCCTTGTCAGCAGAAACCATACTTGAGCTATTTATTCTTTCACACTATTTCTAATGACTTTTTCTCATTAACAGAGACTCCAGCAACAACTATTGGATTCTTTATTTCTTCGAGTGAAATAAAGATTTCTCCCACTTGCTACATGTTAAATCCAACACCTGGGCAGATGAACAAGCAATCTGGCTGATACACAGTAACACTGGTGCAAAGCAGAAATGCCAACTCCCAGGAGTGTTTTTTACAGACCCAATATAATTGGAATTTTTGGACTTTGCTCACATGTCCGAGTTCCAGCATCTCTACACCTATATTTGCATAAGGAAGTATCTTCCAGATATTCCCTCAACTAGTTTCTTACAGCAGTGATCCTGCTATCAGATTAGGTGTCAGTTGTAGAATACAAGTAATGTTTGTTTCAGAGCTTTATTCAACGTGAATTTTGCTTTTTCCTTTTATGATTTTTTAACATTGTTTTGCTCAAGTGAATGTCCAAAGAGCAATTGTGGAGGAATGTGCCCATGCCACGTAGTTCTTTCCATCTTGCTAAGTGGATGTAATTCTGAATACTTTGATCTTCATTATTAGAGCATGCGCGGTACGTGTGAAAATACGTTCGTGGAAGTATTTTCACGTGAAAAAATTCCCATACGTGATTAGGTGTGGGAGTTTTTTCATATTATTAGCTACCAATTGGTGTGAAAAAGTACGCTGTGACCAATTGGTGTGAAAAAATTCCCACACCTAATCACATGAGGGAGTTTTTTCACGTGAATATACTTTCATGAAAGTCTTTTCATGCGTAGCAAACATGCCCTAAATATTTTAGTGACCCCGTGCATCAAATCGAGTAAACTAAGATTATAATAACTCATCAGCCATCATGAAGACTTGGCAAAAAAGTAATTTCAAATTCCCACAGCTTTTTAATTCATCTCTTCGGTCATGGACAAGAGAAAAGAAAAAACCATCAGTTTGATAAATTACAATTTACGGACAAGCCTCAACAAATCAAGTCATGCACAGAGTACTTTCTTAAACGAAGTAACTTTGTCTTGATATGGGTAAACTTTCACACTTGCTGTGTGTTGTGGGCACCAAACAAATTTTTTTTTTTTTGAGAATCGGTTAACTACAAAATTGTTAGTAATTACAAAAATTTGGAGCTGTGAAAGACTCCTGAGGAAGAGGCTCTCCAGATACTGTGGTTTACTCTTAAGACACCTTTGGTAAGTGTGTCCCCAACAGCATTAGCCGCGGACAGGAAAATCCTCTTGTTTAAAGATTCTTTGGAACTCAGATTTTTGCCTCAAATCTCCTCGCTCAGCCTCGGTCAAGTCTCTGGACTCTTTGGTTAGGTCAACATATGCAAGTTCAGCCAGTAAGGTGGCTTTTATTTATCCTAGATGACCAAATTACTTGATTACACACTGCTTGAGGTTATACTTGAGAAGTTGCATTTTCAAGCACAGGCAGAATCCACCCTACCTGAGGGCTCCAAACCCGAACCACCAATGGGGGAACAGTCCAAGTAATTCAACTTCTTCATGCTACATTAGTTCAAACCTAAAAAGTCTAGGACCACCTAAGGCAGGTTGTGTCTTGAGAAGGATGTGGATGAGGTCCGAGTTGGGTTTGGGGAGAGTAATAGAGTGGGACCCTGAGAATTGTTCCTCCTACTTGGGGAAAACAAGGAATCAGTTGGTAAGGATGGGGCTGTGTTTGAATGAATGGGCCAAGTAAAAGACACAACATTGAGGGGGATGTCTATAAGCTTTTGCCTAAAAACGAAGTAAGAGAAATCCACAAGCTTGCTGTTTTCTGGCCTCCCTTATCCTTCTAGAAAGACCATCTGGTGACGTTGAAAATGTCAATGATTCACCAGAGGATGGAGCAAAAAACTAAATCTGCTCCATCTCTGATCAAACAGCTCTTTGAGGTTCAGTCTATTAGGATCATATACCGCAGCAGTAAACATCCGCTCAAAACTATTGAAAATCCATTGGAGGATGACAGGAAACCCAAAAAGTCCAAATACACGATGAAATATTCGTGAAAACAGTGGGATCCCAAACCACCCAAATTACTCTTGAGGCACTTTGGGCCGGAAGAAGGTCCCAAGCACACGGTCTGACCCAAGATGGAAAAGTTTTGGGACAAGGTGGGAGATCGAGCTTCGCTGAGATGGCTTGAACATCGAGGGAGAATTTCAGGGAGTGGCTGAGGACCTAGGATTTCTTGAAGGAAGACGAGGCCCACCAGGGAGTGGGAGGGTGGGGTTGGTGCATTGTTGTTGTTGTAGGAGAGGAATGCCAGAGCCGATTCAGCACTGGTGAAATTTGGATCTGGGGCCAGAGGGTTGGAAGGGGTAGTAGAGTTCTATTAATTTCTTATATCTTAACTAGAAGGGTTTAGAAGAGAAAACACATCATAGAAGGAATGAAATACCCACCTCGCCTGAGGAAATATGCTGTAGAAATTTATCTTCGAACTCACGACAGAGCTCCAAAGCAATAGCCCTCGTTCCTTCTGCGCTATGGACCATTTGTTCACCAAGCCTCACCAACTCATCCTCAACCAATTGTGACCTCCCTTGCAGCCTACAAATAGTTGTAGGAATAATAAATTCAACTATTATATTAATTAAAAACAGAACAACAGATTCCTATACATCTCTCCTACCAGTAGCCTTCAAGCTAAAAGAATATATTATATTCTTTCAAAGAAGACTTCCAAACTACCACAGTAAGCATCTCAGATTACTGGCAACCCTCATCAGCATAAGAAGACTTCTGAACTTACCCTGACAGAAGGCTTGGGAGCCTTACTTTCATCCTTTTGCGAATCTGACGGGCAAGTGTCTCCACCAGAGCCACTCTACCAAGCTTGTTCTGTGGAGCTCCAGGTAGTATGGATTTTAGGCTCTCGCTCTCCGCTCGCCAAGCAGTTTCTAAAGAACTTTCAGAACCCACAGATCCCGATTGTGCTGATGCAATGGATACAGATTGCCCAATCAAAGCAGCCCAGGGAATATCATTTGTATTCCGTGGTCCCTGATTCACAAGAAGAGCCTGAACCGCAGCAAGAGTTTTCTGGTCTGTAGCTGCTTGATCTATTTTGCTAATAATACCAATGGTTCTTGTCCCTGCAAGTGATGCAATAAAAGGAATGCCAAGTGAAGTGAAAAAACAATAATAATAGAAAACATGATAGGACCAATGCATGGCTCACAAGAAGCATTTGCAGTTCAAAGAAATAGAAAATGTACACACAATTGACTATCAGGTCAAAGTATTTACCATCTGGATCAAACTCCAAGGCCAGTTTAAGTGCCCGCAAGGAAGATATCTCTGGAGTCTGGGCAGCAGGCACTATAACAAGCAAGATAGCATCATTACGGTCCACATAATCACTGATCTGCAAAATTTTAAAAAAGGCAAAAGAAACAAAAAATATTATTAGTCTGCAACAACAAACAATTTCACATGTTTTCAGCTAGTACATAAGATCTCAAGCACTTATCACAGTAGGCATGTATATTCAACACCGAGAATATTAAAAAAAGGAGCCAAGACTCATAGGTCAAGAGTAAACTCAAGATAACCGACGTGGAACATTGTAGATGTCATGCAAGTTATGAATTCAGCCAAAACTCCAGTAAGCCCATGAGTAATTTCACTGAAGTCTGGCTTTTCTTTTATCAACAATGTACCTCATCGAAGTCTAGAAATACAAGTTCATTTGTGAATGTCCATGATAACACTAGAAGCCAACAGATTTTCATAATCACGAACATGTTTCCCGGATTCCAAGGACATATCTAAGCTTCAAAATCTGGTTCAATCAATTTTTTTCCTCGAAGCAAGACACAGCTTTCTCCAAAAATCCACGGATCTCTCAAAATTATGTTGAAAGCTATTTTATCACCTATAGATTGCGGACACATTAACATACATTAATTACTGCTGAGATTCTTATTCTCAGAACTGTTATGAAGTTTTAAAGATAAGATACTAGACAGGGTTTATCTACAGGGTGTGGTTTGTATAAGGCTGAGGTCTTAAACAGCCAAAGTAAGGCACACCTTCAAATAATATCGAAAGATGTTGTTTCAGTACTGAAAACCTTTGTGATGGCATGAAAATTCATTTTCATCTCTAATTATAAATTTAAAGCTTCAAAAATGGTGTAGATCGAGCAGATCTATGAATACTTGAAAATTTTATAAATTGATAGTCTAGAAAATACATTACAAGATGCACTATTTCCAAAACTTGAAATCCAGTTTTTCTCATGTCCATTCATCTTGAGGTCGAGATGACCAATTTGAGGATTTTTGGGCATTGAAACAACCTCTTCTAGTGGATTTTTGAGGTATGCTTTAATTTGATTGTTTAGGGCCTCACCCTTAAATAAATTCTTTCCGTATATAAATAGATATCTTCTTTATTGTGACTCTGCCAAGTTAAGGCTATCTTAACAAGTTGACTAAAAACCAATCATGCCCACGTGAAGATTCTAACTGTTGCAAAACATTAAAAGATAAAACGTAATAAAAGCATCAACATGTCATCACAAAAATGACATCTATAATCAAGGTACAAAAACTAACTGACCATTGAATCATCCATAACGCGCTGGTCCAATCCAGGCAAATCAATCAACTTCAGCGGAGGAGCTGCAAAAGAAAACCTAATTAGTTAAATTAAAGTATATTTCCACGCAAAAAAGTTCATTGCATTACAACAGCACAACCAACGGAAAATAGAACAAGTTACCAATAGAAGTCAAAAATCTAAATCAAAAACTACAATTTACCCATACCTCATAGGTAACAAATTATTTCCACAGGAAGAAAAAGATTAATATTTTAAACCAAAAGATAAACACAACTCCCTCATGCCCGTTTCTAAGCACATACACAACATCCAAATTTAGGCAACACACCCACAAAAACTTTCCTCTGCCCAGTCAAAAGTTATCCATGGAATACATTTAATAACATGAAGCTCCTTTTCTTTAGCAAATAACTTCCTCAAATTATTTCAATTTTTATTGGCAAATTCCTCAAATTGTGACTTCAACATAAGTTCACAACTTGGATTAACCAATAAACTAACCAAAAGAAGAAAAAAAATGCTCTAGTAACGATAGTCAAAATAGAATGCAGGTACTTTTTTCTTGAGTGCTTTTTTTTTTTTTCTTTGTTAGATGTGCTCAACTGACCAAGTATAGCACTAGAACCTCTCAAAAAAAAACGCAAAAAAAAAAAAAAAGGCATTAGTGGAAATTAGAGATTTCACAAAGTGCACGTATATCTACCATCTATATAATTAATGAAACAGTTTCATAGTAATATAATGACACTACTACTCAAAAAACCACGTTATGGGCATTTGATTAACCCCAAATTCTGTAAATGGATTCTCGTCATCCCCATAATGATC
>NW_006498320.1:1545769-1563101 GCF_000471905.2 Amborella trichopoda
CCATTTGATTGGCCCCAAAAACCGTAATTGGCATTATTGTCACCAGATGAACAAATTCGAAAAGAAACAAATCAATTCCACTTCTTCAATTTGATCAGGTTGTGCATTAAATGGACAGCCCGCACTCATCCTAGGAACTGAGCCAGAAAAAGGAATTCTCACTCATCCTAGGAACTGAGCCAGAAAAAGGAATTCTCAAACACACCATGTCCATTTTTCTTGAATGGTCAAATCCGAGATGCAGAGGATTCAAAGATTCAAAGTCAGCTTCTTCTTTTTTTTCATATTCTTCACATGGTAATGATGAAAGCAATCTATAAAATTTGGGATCAAACAAATCTCTCAAATGCCTCAATCTAACACTATTTTTTGTTTCCCATATATTTAGCTTATATTCACTAAATTTTCTCTCTCCTCAAAAAAAAAGTAATTTTCTGTGTTCTTTTTTAGGAATTGTTTTCAAGAACATGTTCGCCTGGCCCAAGAGAGGGCACATGCAAAAATTAGACTCAAAACAATGCCCCCAAGGACCCAAAAAAAAACAAAAATTAAATTGAATACAAGATACAATCTCTTGCATTGATTTGTCGAAAAAAAGCAAACGTTTTTGCCAAAACCCTAAAAGTCCATTTTTTTCTAATTTTCTAAATATAAAGCTTAACAAACAAAAAAAGTATAATGAGCTTGCTTGGGGGTTGGAATAGGGTGGATTGATGGCCAGAATCCCCTTCTGAAGTTGTTAAAATTTCGCCCCCTTCTTTTTTTCCCCTCCTCTCCCTTTCCTCTGGAGTGGGGGGGTTTTGAGATAGAGGGAGCTAAAGTCACCAAAGCAACTTTTTGAACCTCAAAACCCTCCCAAATACAATTACCCAAAAAACAAAAAACTCCCAAATGCTGAAAGTGACAAAAATGGCCATAAAAGATTTCAAAATGACAAAAAACAAATCCCAAAAAATCATCAAAATAACCCAAAAACAGAAAAACTTGTCGAGGCGGCCAGTTCAATCTAGACCAATCGAACCAGCCAATCCAGGCATCGAACCAGATATTCTCTAGTTTGATACCAGATTGATGGACATTCAATTCCAGGCCCCTGAGCCCCTGACTAAATAGAAAGGGCTCCAATTTACTGGTTTCTAGTCCAAACTGGCCGGGCCGGTCCGGTCCAATCTTAATAAAACTGCATTAAATGTCAGAGTGCCTCTAACACGAACGAGACATTTTTCTTGAAAAAGCATGATAACCTAAAACTTACAAAACCAGAACTATAATTATTATATCCCGTGCCAGATTTCAATTTTTTGAGAAGCCATAGGAACAACAATGAAGCATGAATTGTACATATATCTCATTCAATGAAATACTAGACAATGACACAATGATCAATCGAAGTTGGAAACCAGGACTTTATGTTCATGAAACACTTCACACAGTAATGTACTTACTTAAACATGCATTTTAACCCCATTTTATTGAAGCATGGCTAGGTGAACAAAGTTTCATGGAAGCTACCACAACTTACAAAATTTGAGACCTACTAGAACATCCAAGTTTCAATAAGACAGCAAAAATGGTATCTCACTGTAAACAGAGAATACTGACATACTACGCCAATCCCATGTTCTTCTGTATTACAACTAGGAAACCTCCTCAAACCGAACTACTCTATGCTTAGTTTTCTTTTGAATCTTTTATTTTCATCAGTCTCTATGATACGTATAAGACTTACATGAATCCATATGGTAGCCCAAAATTGATAGAGACTTCTAAAAGTTACAGGCTTTTGCTTTATCTATTACAAACTAAAAAATGGAACAGTACAGGATGCAAAACAAATGTGGCACAGGTGTAGGATTCAAAGAATGGTGCCAACAAATTTGAGCATGTTCAAGTGGACAAGGCCAGAGCAAAAGAAGTTGATCAAACTAAGCTATATTAATTAGAGTATCCATCTTTGGAAAAGCAATTTGCAGTTTTATTTTAAATAGTTCCTCATTTATAATTTTCTATATCTTCCTAGGAGGTGAGTGTGTTGAAAGCATCTCATGAGCAAGTTTCACATTACATTAGGCAAAGTTGTGCCAAGGGCTGACACGACAATCGTGATGATGTACCTTATCAGAAAAAGAAAAGAATCGGAGAAAGAGAATAACAAAGTGAAGACGCTCATATTTTACCAATCGAAAAAAAAGAAACTAGTGTTCTTCTCCAAACATGGTAGAGAAACTACAGTTGAAAGATCATCAATCACTAGCAGTGACGAGCAAGGGGGAGGATGATGATAAACAGGAAGGCTAAAGAGCAGGCCATGACAACGAAGGAGGAAATGGGGAGGCCAATCAATAACTCTCTTTTTTTAAAAAAAAATAGTTGTTTGGTGGACTCAACATATAGCACATACAGCAGAGACCGGATGGCCACCAGTACTTCTTTATTTTTTGTCAATGGCACTATAGAATCAATATCATTACTAAAATTATGAATGCTGCTTCTTCAGTCCCATGAGTTATTTGTAACATATGAATGTTCTAGTCCAAGATGTAAGAGATTTCGAATGTATGAGTAGAATTTGGAGAACTATACCAAGTGTAGATAATATAATTACAATGATGGTTTCTCAATGGTAGCCATTGGAACTATGTTTCAATGTTTTCCTTATGATTTTCCTTTTCCTCATATATCATTCTTTTACAAAAATAATCCCTCAGACAAGCTGATCTGCATTTACATTCAATTAATAGAACAAAAAATTAACCACCAAGGACCTTGAAAAACTAAGAAGGCATGATGCTTCACTATAAAGACTTAATATAGCATGAAAAATGTAGGCACATTTCAATGCCTGCCTACGAGGACTTGATACAAGCAAAGATAAGAACAGCACGGAGTCACTGCTCTAAGATATATCAAGTAAACTAATCATCACATCCATGTCGTATGGCATCCCTTGCAAGGTTTCAAAAAACGGTCCGCCTGGCGCCTAGGCGGCCTGAACAAAAAAACCGCACGCCTCGACACAGGCGGCCCTAAACGGGCGGTTGTACCTGGGCGGGCGCCCAGGCGGGCTAGGTGGGCGCCCAACGCCCAGGGCCGTAAGGCGTTTTTCGATTTTCAAATTCTCCCAAAAGGGCAAATGGGATCATTTTGACCCCAAGTTTGTATAAAAAAGTTATGGGGTTTATTTTTTAACCCAAGTGGAAAAAAAAAAAATCCCTCAATCTCTAAACTTATTGCACCACAGGGCGCCCGCCTAGGCACTGGGCGCCAGGCAGGCCGCCTAGCATATTTTGAAACCTTGATCCTTTGGGTTGAGATCAATAGGAACAAACATGCAAGACATCCATAGAAAAGCTCTCTTTTACACATAGTCGCACCTATCCCAGATGAAGATGACAGTGTTCAACCATTGCATTGAGTACGAGACCACATGCACTCATTAGAAACTGTAACTAAGTAGATCGTTACACATGCAAATTTCAAATTTGAAAATACAAATATGACAAAAAAACGTTATCATGTCAGAAACATCCATAGGGACCTCTCACATAATTTAAGTTCATAACATGAAGGCACATTAATCTTTGGCTAAAATTAACATTAAACAATCATGAAAAAGAGTACCGACCTGTACTTGTCCGCAGCTTCAACGCTATTTCATCTGCACGAGTCTTTCCTGAGCCGTGAACGGCAGCACCTTTACTCAGTCTATCCTGAAGAGAGTGGCGGAGGGCACCTGCATGAGAATTTATCTATCATGTGCAAAATAACATTGTGCGGTAAAACCTCTTTAATTTCATTGTGACTAATACTTGGTTCTCTATGGAACAAATCAATCACTCTTTGGGCTACTTGCCAGGAAATTGTGTCAATGGGGCAATACAAATGCCAGAATTGCCACAGAGACAGAAAGAACAAATCAGATAGGGAAGGGAATGGCTTACTTGCAGAAACCTGCTGTGATTTATCATTAAGTTGCAAAACAAGCACTTTGCTGCTCAGAGAACTATCTCTTTGTAAGTCAATGCAGATAGGAGCCCTTGTGGCACCATTTTCTCCCGTGGGCTGCATATAAGATTTGGGTTATTAATGACAGAAGAGCAAACATGCCTTATTCAAAGCCCTTTTATGAAAACAATAAATAATCAACAAGTAACAGCCAATGTGGAAAGAAGCTTACCAGTACAGGATGCCCAATTAAGCTATTTAATACAGCCGACTTGCCCGCTCCCTAGCAAGAAATTATCAAATGAGTACAAGTTTAACAGAGAGGTAAAAACCCACATTCTTTTTATAATACATAGCAGAGAAGGCCTCATATTTCCATTACATAAAATTCTTACAATCCACCATAATAAAATCAATGGCCCTAAATCCAAGCAATCAACACGAGCTACAGAATCTAATTTATGAGCATTTTCCATTCAAAGCATATGCAAGCGATATGATGCTTTGACCTAGCCAAATCATTTGCAGTGCTCTTCTATGTGCAGAATTGTCTAATTCCCTTGTGCCTCTGGATCTGACTGGTCCAGCTGTCTGATTTGCTTCAAAGTAATGGATTTCTATCCACATATACGAATCCACTAAAACCTTTTCATAGAAATCAATCAACATTTGAAACTCAGTAAAGAAGATATGGACAAGTAAAAGGAAGACACGAACTTATGAGAGAGTGGGGGAGAGGACACAGATACAAATGAATCTGGTAAACCATGTCACCATGTTTGTCCATCCACTGGTACCGTGTACAACGACATGCTAACTACTTTGGGATCCATATTATACTGAATAAAGGCCCCAATTATGTTCAGAAATATTGATAAATTCTATATGAAGATCTAATAAAAAAAAAAGATCAGCAACCTGAACATCTTTAAGCAAGCATAAGACAATTCTCCATGGTTTATTTTAGATAGGTAACCCCATTCTCCATAGAAAATATGATCAAATTCAGGAAAAATCACAATCTAGAAATGCCAAATGACACGAGAGCATCATCAGCAGAAATCCCTAACCAATTTATACATGGAAACGAAGTGAGGATCATAGAGAGACATAGTGAGCTCAAATCTACAGTCAAATAAAAAGATAGGGATAAAGGGAAAAAATTGAGGGAGCAAGGGATGGAGAGGGAGAGAGAGGGAGGAGAGGAATTGAGGTGAACAAATGTTGACTTACAACATTGCCAAGAGCCACAACATTGAGGAAGGTGGAGGTTCGCCTCGAGGGTTCATCAACATCCTCGTCTGCAAGCAGGGCAGCAGCCTGCAACATCGAATCTGAAAGCTGCGTAAGCTCCTCCATGGCCTCCATATTCAAACCCTAAATCTAGGATATGTCTCAAATATTTACGCAGATCGTGCTTCTGTTAAGTTGTTGACAATCCTTCTGAATCTCCACAACTAATTTTCATACCCTAGTCCCAAATTCAGCGATGAGAAAGAGATCTGGATCGTGATTTCCTACAAACCGGCGACAAACCGCCGGAGATTTCAGGTAGATCAGGGGTGGTAGAAGGGGGGGAAATGGAAATCTCTAGACTCTAATCCGACCCTCTCTCTCTCCTCTTCGTTTATGGTTGCGCTGCAGTTTGATGCTCTATTGATTTGCTTTTGAACAGATGATAAGGTAGAAGAGCGAGAAAGGAGAGGGAGGGAGAAAATATAGAAAGAGAGAGAGGGAGGGGGGAAGGGGGGTGGGACGGGAGCAGAACGGCAAATGAGGAGGAGAGATCGCATAAAGTAAAATCAAGAAAGAAGAGGAGAGAGGCCGGTCCGCAACTAAAATGACTAGACGAAGTTTTCGGGGTTTTAAATTTTGGGTGGGACGGATGGTGTCAGGGGAAAGGTCGCCCCACCTTTACTGCGTAAATTCTCATTTTGTTTTCTCCTTCCCACCCTAACTACGTTGAGGCCATGTTTGCAAAAGAGGAAGGCCCTTTTTTTTTTTTTTTTTTTTTTTGGGAAGTATATAATGAGGTTACAAAGTGGTTGCAAATTACTCTTAACCATTAGATGTGAAATTGTGTGGCTGCATTTATTTCATTGACCAAGTTTAAAGTTTAAAATAAATTCTTTCGAACTTTGTAATACAGCCAATCAATCAAATTTCACATCGGATGGTTGTAAGTAATTATGGCGTCCTATATCAAAAAGTAAATGATCTTATTATATACAATCGCTCATTTTTTTTATTAGAATATGTTTCGATCTATTAAGGCAATTATCTTCCTAATAAAAAGATTCTACATGTCAGTGCAGCATATTGCCCATCTACTCTACGGGTGAAAATCATTCCAAAAGTATTTTTAAGAAACGATTTTACCTTTTAGATTAATCCAAAAAATGATTTCAAATTGCACACTCTGCTTAAAAAAAGTATGTCCCAAGATCGAACGGAGGCATCCATTTTTGGAGACCGAGATTTGGGTGTCGTAGAACTTGAAATCTGAATTTCTTCTTTTAAAAACAATCATCATGTGAATCATAGGAGGATCCCTTATTTTGAGATCGAAAAAATCCTCTTAAGTAGCTCGTTTGCAATGTGAAGAATGTACATAGTATACTCCTATGTAGATAGGGTGCGGTTTGCATAGAGCCGAGGCTCTAACCAATCAAATTAAAGCACACCTTCAAAGTGTTGAGAAATGTGGTTTTAATATTGTAAATCTTTGTGATAGCCTTAAATATATTTTCATCTTTAATTATAAAATTTAAAGATTCAAAAATAGTGTACAACGAGTAGATCTATGAAAAATTGAAAATCTTGAAAATTGACAGTCCAAAAACACGTTATAAGATTCACTATTTCCAAAACTTGAAATCCATTCTTTTCTCATGTACATGCATCTTGATGTCGAGATGACCAATTTGAGAATATTTGGGCATCAAAACAACCTCTTTTAGTGAAATTTTTGAAGAGGGCTATAATTTGATTGTTTATAAACTTTTTCCATGTAAATATAGCATACATATAACTATCACTATCAGTAGTGCATCTTTTTTCTCCACACTAGAGTACATGTCCCTCTCTACATTTAGCAGACACACTTGTTGATTTCCAATATAAGTTTTATAAAAAGAAAAAGTTTATATAAGGTCAACTTTATAATGTAGAACTACGAATGCTCCTTAAAAATCCATCGGAAAAGGTAGTTTTAATGTTGCAAAACCTTTGATTGATCATCTCGACATCGAGATGTATGACCATGTAAAATAAAAAGATTTTGAGTCTCAGAAATAGTGCATTTTACAACATATTATCTACACCGTCCATTTTCAAGATTTTCATATGTTTATAAATCTTGATTTTAACGATTTTTTAAATTTAAAATTTTATAATTAGATATAAAAATAGATTTTGAGATGATCCTAAAAACATTTTACATCAAACGCATATACCATGATAAATTTTGAAGGTGCACCTTATCTCTACAGCTGCGGATGCATCTGTATGCCAACTGCACCCTTTATAAAAATCTACTTTTTTTTGCTCACAAAATATTGGCACTTTAAGTATGCATCCACGTCTAAAAAGAGTAAATAGTGGCATCTAATGATGTCATAGAAACACTAAATATAGCTATTTGTATATAACCCACTTCCTAAATTTTGGCTGAGGTAATTTCCAAGAATCCATAACTTAACCATTAGGGACCATACTAGTACAATAATCTTAGGACACCATAAATCATAGTCCACACCTTTTAGAAAAGCCTAGGAAATATCTATGAGATATTCTAAAACTACCAAATCTATCCAAGTTTATCTAAAACAACAAGATAAAATCAAAAATAGAGGAACCTTGCTAACTAAAACTCAAAAAATGAGTACAAATTTGAACGAACGACCACAAAGCAAAAGCCGAGGGATTTCTACCTCATCTGGAGTTGCAAAGAGTTCAATGATGCAGACCGGATCACTAAGCCCACCAACACTCCAAGAGGTTTCCAGAATGTCGATGTTATCTTCTGGACACCTCTGCTCTATAAATAGACTCCTATGTTGCCCTTTGAAGGAGAGATTTTAGCAAAAATCTAGATAAACCAAAAAACCCTAGAATTCAGATCTCTCAACCCCTTGGCCTTAAAAACTCAAGGCCATTGAACCCTACTTCCCTGCAACTCCCATAGCGAGTTTTGAAACCTTAAAACTAGAAAACTCTTAGTAGAAAAACCTTAAGCGATTATTGTTGGAGTTATACTATTTCAAGGTCTTGATTCTAGCATTTTGTTATGGTTCTTAGTCATAGTGGGAGTGAACTAGAACCTTTGTTTCACTAGATCTTGGCAAACTGGGATTTAAAAGAACATAAAACCTTAAATCATGAGGGTTCTGTGCTCAAGGTCAGCATGTGAATACCTTGTGATCATGTGAACCTAGGCATGAGTATTTTTTAAGTATCTCTGCTTATTTTACATATTACAATGAGCTTGAGTATTTTTGTGAGCCCTGCGTGAAACGGCTAGACTTTGAGAGGAAATAAACAAAATCCTCCAAATGGGAAGCCTCTCTCTTAAGACAAGATCCCTTGGAGAGAGTTGTACACGTGTTAAGAAAGAGGACCCTCGTTTCTGTAAGAGTGGATCTTCTCTATGGTGCACTTGTAATCCAATCAAAAGCCCGGATCCAGCCATCTATTTGGTTGGTTTGATAAGCCAAGCATGGGTACCTGCCAGAGTTTGTAAGACATGAGCCTTGTTGGATCAATTACAAAAAAACAAATAACTTGGGGTTTCAAATCTAGCCAAGTGTAGTGCCCTAATACCTTATTTCGATCTTATAGGATCATAAATTCACTCACATATGTCATTTCATGATGTCAAACTAATTCAAAATGACAGTTAAGAATGATTTTTTGGATTTGTCTGAGAATTTAAAACTGAGCATTTTTTTAATTGGTTAAAAAAATGACCATCGAGGATAACCCCTCATGTGGACCATGTGGTGGCCAAGTAGCCAAATGGACGCCACATGGCTACCATATGGCTGACACATCACCACATATGGGTGACATGTCCAGTGGAAGGATGGTGTGTCCATAAGTTAGTGTTTGGTGTATGGAGTTATCTTTGATAAAGATAAGTTATTTTATGCGCATGAGTGTATTTTGGGAAATATGTGGCTTGCCATGTGGGATCTAGATATTTCCTTTAATCATGCTTTGTTTGATTAAAATCTTGATCTAAAATATTTTTTTTTTTACATGGGAGATTTTGATTAGACAAATGGTTATCCACATGACACACACATGTGTCTTATGACAACAACACACCACATATGTGAGGCTAGCCAATAGTGTGCAATTTACATAATATGGATTTTTCCATTTGAGTTAAAGTTGATGAGAGATAATAAGAGAATAGGATGCCCCACATAGAGTGATATTTCTATTCTCGATCATAAGATTGGATGGTTGATAAAACTTTTTAAAATTAAAATCAAATTCAAGAGTGAAATTTGAATTGAATTAAGGTTACAAGAGGAAAATGGTATTTAAATCCCAACCAATCACCAAAGATAGCTTGTAAGTGGATGTATAACCACAATCTTAGCCTCTCTCATATTAAAGGTTCAAATTTAATCATCTTGAAGCTTACAGGTTATAAAAGCTCACTAAACTAACCTTTTTCGTTTTATCTTAAATCATTTGAGAGAGAATTTCCTATAGTGGCATGCCACCCTCATTGCTCCCCTCTTGTATGTGTTCAAGAGTGAGAAATAGAGTATAAAGACACGCTCCCCAACTTATGATGGTCATGGTGCACACTAAAGCTTGAACTTCATCCTTGAGACCTTTAATTTGAAGTTTCATATTCTCCAAGGGTCTTCTTCTTGTTGTAAAATCATCATAACATCAAGGTAACTCATCTTCTTTGATTCATTTAAGTTGGTTTTTTCTTGAGAATTCATGTCTCATTGATAACCCCATATGTCGTGATTGTTATACTCTATTTTAGCATAGTTTGATATAGTTTTCCTTGAGAAAATTCCACCTGATATCTTTGAGATTTTTTCACAAATATAACAACAGGCTAAAGTCATTCTTATCATATTAGAAGCCTCAATTTTACTAGTCGTCGTTATGCTAAAATTTTCTCATGACCATGCTTGAATTATATGCTCCATAGTGCTCTCTCTACCTTTAGGCGTGCCACCCATTCTTGCTCCACACTTTATTCATATCAGCCTTTTACTTATTGAGTGTCTTGGAGAATTATTGTGCAGTTTCATGCTTCATGATATTTGCTTCCCATTCATGTGATTGAACCTAGACATGTGATTTTACACTAGCGATAGTGGGGATATACAAGGGGTATATATAAATCATTGGTGGTAACACATGGTAATTGAGCTCTTTAATCGGCATTCCATGATTTTAAATTAGTACAAACATTTGATTCATGTTTATGTAAGTGAAGATGGAGTACTTTTGGTTCTTGTAATCCAAAATTGTATTATTCAAATTTAGGTTTCATGCAACCAATGTATATGTTGTTGAATTTTGGGCAGTGGTGACATTGTATGGTGTTAGAAAATCTCCATGGTGTCATATAGAGTGGGAATTTTCTTATGACCTATTTGAAGTGATCTTTGTGTAATTTAGGGGTGATTGTATGTGAGGAATTTAATGATTTGCAGCCAAATATGCCAGTGGAAATTGTGGATTTGAGGTGTAATTTTGAATTGTATTTGAAAATTTGTGTTTCTTCATACTTAGAACTCATCCTCTATACCCTCCGTCAATTGGTATCAGAGCTGAGCTTCAAAGATTCCTAATTTCCCACTCTAAGATTAGTTTATATCTAGGTGTGAATTGATCTAAGCCATGGCCGCAATAGGTATTCTCACCAGGCTCTTAAAGGATGAAAAAATTAATGGAACTGACTATCATGAGTTTTGTGCCCCACTTGACTCGACTCCCACCCCATGAGCCTAGAGCCACTGTCGAGCAATCACCTGGGAATGCCTATTCCACTTGGGTGGCTAGAGACCGGTAGGCCATGAAAATTTTGTTGGCAACCATGGCTGAGAGCTATGCCCTGTGAACATGAAATTTTTTCGTTGTCTAAAGAAAGTATGAACAAGTTGAAAAGGCATATGATAACTCTTCCTAAAGTTGCAAGATCTTCATCAAGAGGAGATTCCTTGATTTCTAAATGCCCAATCAAAGTAGGATTTGGGAACATGTGAGGAACTACAAGCTGATGGTGTGTGAGCTTGATGACACCAGCATGTCTTTTAACTTACGAACAAAAACCATCATTTACCTTTCTACCTTGCCTACCTCGTGGGACCCCTTCAGCGCTAGTCCTGAGGCTCGAGAGACCTCACTTTCTATGGGGGACATGGCTTTCTCCCTCAAGGCCAAGGAGAAAAATAGGGCAGCCTGTGTGGAGGGACCGATCACATCAGTCCATATGGTAAACTCCAGAACTTCCCTTGACCTTAACTTTAAATACCATATGGGGTATCCTAGTCGCCATGGTTATCTATCTAGAAGGAAAGAGAATGGCAGACAGGTGTGCAATGTTTATGATATAAGAGTTTTGGGTACACCATCAAATTTTGCCGTTGTCCTCCTCCTCCCAATACTCAAACAGACCCCGGAGGCTTCGGGCCAATATCAATGCCAGTATGAACAAAGAGAGGGTCTACATGGTTCTAGACGCCATGGTCACTCGTGAGGGGGCCACATGCATTTGACTCTGGGGCCACTATCCATGAGGCCAATATGAGAGATGGCTTTTGCACATGAGTTAAATTTAGGAGAACAAAGTATTTTTATGAGAGGAACGCAAAAGGAGGAAGTGCATGGAGTTGGAGATTTTATCTTTGAACTTGCATAATGGAGAAGCTTTGGTTTTGAAGGAAACTTTTTAGGCATGGAAAAGAGTTTAATTTTCGTTTCTAAGCTTTGGGATGCATCATACCCTACTCATTTTAAGAGAGATAAGGCATATGTGTTGACCCAACTGACACTCTGATTTGTAAGCCAATTGGCCAACGAGCCGTATCATGTGGAAATAAAGTCTACCATTGCATAGGTCTCCAACTTAATGAATGAAATATATCCATGACACATAAGATTAGGACACAGAGGATGCAGGCATACAAAGATACCCAAATTAGAGGGTTTTCTTAAAAATGTAGATGGTAATTTTGAAAATACTTTAAGGCATATGTTCAAGGAAAAATAATAAAGAATTCCCATACCAAAGTCCAAAGGGTAACAAGGCTTTTAAAATTAATACATACCAACATTTGTAAGCATATGAGTGTGGCCTCCAAAGGTAATATGGGGTACTTTTGTTGATACCCCCCATGAAATTATGGATAATAAGATTACTAGAAACATTAATTTTGAGTCCTAAGGACCATATTAAGTAGTACCATTTTCAATATTCCAAACAACCAAACAACTAGTATCCTAGAAACTGATATCTTAAAGTCCAAGTCTTGTAGACCCCATAAAAGTAACAAAAAATTAACAAAAACTAAGCCAAGATTGTAGAGGTGATCAAGAGCTTCCCAATGCTTCATGAATCACCCAACTATGGTGCATCATCTGAATGTTATGGCTTGGAAAATTTGTTAAAAAAAAATACTAGAATAATCCCTCTAGCCCGAGTCTCCTTGACCCGTGCATGGGCTGCCCCATACGTGGTGTACCTCGCATGCCCAATGCGCCTAAATCACCTCATAGTCTTCTAGAAACTCTATAGGTTAAGTTTTTACCCAAAAAATGGCCTTTGAGTGACAAGATAAGCCCAAAATTTCCTTTGATAATCGTAAAAAACTTTCAAAAAAATTCCCAAAATTCCTAAAATTCCCAAATACATGAAGTTCCCTAAAAGCCTAGGAAAAACCTTGGAAAATGGGAAAACCTTAGGAAATAATTTAAAAACCCTAATTATAAAACTATAGCATTTTCCTAACCCAAATCCGGAGTTCCTTAGGAATTATAAGCTTAGATCTAGGTTAAATAACCGTAATTCCAGTAATTTCCCAAGCCATAGAGCTTCCCAAATCAATCCATCGAGCGAAAGCATCCAAGCAAGGAAATCAATCCATCGAGCGAAAGCAGCCAAGCAAGGAAACGTGTACGAAAGGTGGCCTAATTTGAGCCTAAACTACTGGTTTCCAATCCCCAAGTAAGATCTCTCCCTTTTCCTTTCTTTATTAGTTTAAAAAGAGATCAGATCTGCAAAAGTTGTGAATATATAATTCGATCGGCCCCACTTTTTGATATGTCTATTCAATTTTAACTCGTTTGACATGAATTTGAAGGATCTCATTAGAGATCTCTTTAGATTTATACATAAATAGGTTTATACTTGAATTTGCATCGATATCAACTCAGATATCTATGAAAAGAGTTAATTTTTAGAGATAACTCAAGAGAGTGGAGTCACTCAAATTATAGGTTTAAAGCCATCGTAGATCTTTACAGATCTGGTTCTCCTTTAAACGTACTAGTAGTACCAACTCCAAATCCATTTACAAGGCCTTAAAGAGCTTCTAATTTCTAAATAATCTAAGAAATAGAGAAACAAGTAGAATAATAAAAATAAAAAAATAAATAAATAAAAGAGAGAAAATATCATATACCTAGAAAACCCAGAGTTGAGGCTCGTATCAGGACCGTGGGTTGACTTACACCATTTGATGCAATCTCTTACTTTCTTGAAGCATGATGGGTTTTGGTTTGGATCTAGAAGAACTTGTTCTTAGCATTTGATTTTTAAAGGAATTTTGATAAGATTTTGGCAAAAGAGCTTTAGTCTAAGTTTTTTAATGATTTTCTCTATTCTTCTAGAGGTTTTCTCTAATTTTCTCGAGGCTGTAGGATTTTTCATAATCTCCTAGGTGTTTTGGATGAATTTATTAATTTTTTATAATTTTTCCTAATTTTTAGGATTTTTCCTAATTTTCTAGGGTACTTTCCTAATTTGTATCGGTTTTTGAGATTTCCTAATGTTTCTAGGGATTTCTAAGTGATTTTTATCAGAATTTAAAGGGGATATTTATAGGTTTTGGAGAGGTTTAACGTTGAAATAATTGGAACTAATTTCCTAGTCCCAATTAGATTAGGAATGGGATAATTTTCTAAATATTTTGGAATGAAAACCAACTTAAAATCCTAGTAAAAATGGGATTAGGAGCCTCGGGTGAGCGACCCGTGCACGACACACTGTCAGGCATAGGGGCATTTTGGTAAATTTTACCTATCATGCTCCTCAAGCCTTAACTTTTCAATTGTAGGTCCGATTTTGGTGATTCTTAGACCGTTGGAAAGCCCTTGGATATTATGGCATGGGATAAGGTTTAGAAGGTTAAGGGATAATTAAAATGGGTCTAAGTTACGTATGGCTCACTAGGGTTTGTGCGATCCTCAAGACTCAGAATCAAGGGCACTAGGAATTCTCTTAGCCATAATTTCGAGGGGGCTATCTATAGTTGCCCCTCTTTGGCATTCACCAGGTGAATGGCAAAGAAGTAAACATCTGAGACACAGTGGAAAGAAAATGAGTGATAATCCTTTTGAATGACTAGTACCTATGCCGATGGATATTTTTGATCCGTAAGACATAGGTATGACATTGCACCATCTTTAAGGCAGTGGCATTGAGAGGTCTTTGATAATCGGGATCTGAAGTGACAATCAATAAGAATTGTGTTAGCTTTGAGTTGATGACTTTTCGTTGCTGCATTCACCCAATGCTACTAGGGACGCTAGTGCAGTCATCTTTGGCTTTAGACCTTTGTTTTTGGGGCATGGTTTTCAGTTGAATGTGATTTTGATTTTAAGAAAAATGATGGACAATGAATTTCTTACTAATCAAATTTCTTTTGCCTTAGATTTTAAATTCCTAAGACCCTTGGTTCCGGCTAAGGTTTTGGGAACCTATGGGTTATCTTTTCCTTAAAATGGGGTTTCCTAAGGATTTCAGCCTATTCTTCAAGACTTTTAAAGAAAGCAGAATGCAGTAACATCATGTATGTGTTGTCTAAGTCCTCCATTTTAAATAACATTTTTACCAATTTTGAAAACAAAGAGGGGACTTTTGAAAATTAGAACCAAGTGCCTAAGCATACTATTTTAACATAGAAACTAAGATTTTGAAATCTGAAAAAATCAGAGGAAAAATTTTGAAAAAGGGAGAGGATTTTGAAAACGGACTTGTAAGCAATTTAGGCTCATGCTACCATGGAGCCGTTTTTTTATTTATATTTTTATTTATTTTTAAATATGACTTTGTCGAGCCTTTTCTTGGGAACTTTAGTGACGCAAAATCATCAAATACGCTTCATCTTCCAATCTTTGTGTAGACACCCATTTTGAAAACTGGTAAATTCAATGGTTTTCTAAACCATAGACATCCTTAGGATAATACTATCTTAGTAAACCCCCGGACCATAGACCACCATAGTCCATACTCTGTGTGATCCAGAATCCTGTAAAATATCATGTTTGAAAATATTAAAAATAGCAAAACACCTTGCTTTGAACCAAATTTTGGCAGGTAACATCACAAGAGCCCATGAATCACCCCAAAATTGGAATCTGCCAATTCTGAGTAGATTTGGTATTGGTGACACCACTGGTGCCACCTAGCCCCGACTGCCCCAAAATGGCAGTTTCTGCATGCCAACCACTCTCGGACCATTTTTAGCAGATACATCGAATCTGGACCCTTTTTGTTTAGGCGGCACCATTGTTGCCACCATATATTTTGACCCAAAACAATAGTTCATGTTGGAAAATCCATTTGAAATTGGTAGTTACCCATTCCAGCCGATTTTCAGCCTTTAAAATATAATTTTGGGATCATTTTAGGGTTAGACCTTATTAGCGCGTATACCCAGAGAAAACTTTGAGATTGTGAGATCTGAGAAAAACCTAGATCTAGGAAAACCTTAGCTTTAGGCCACCTATTGCCCTTAGATTGAGAAATCCATCCAACCAAGCCAAGGCTTGGTCAAAACCTGAAGAAAAATAAAAAAAGACGCATGGCATAAACTTAGCCAGATCTGATACGGGCAAGGCCTCGAAGCCTCAAGAGCCTGGGGACAACTGGCTCGGTCTGATATATTTTACTCTTTCTTGCATTTTCTTTCATTTGTGTTCATTTTATTAGAATTAAATCAACTTTATTGTACTTTATGTAGTGTTTCATATTTCGAAAAGAAAATCTGCTCACTTCTGAGTAGATTTTTGCCTCAGATCAAAATTTTATTTTCCTCACTCTTTATCACTCTTAAAAAAAAAAGTCAGTTTGTAGTTTAGATATGGTCGATCTTCATCTTGAGATTGTCCCGATCTGCATCATGAACGGTTTAGCGCCCATCGTGGGGCATTTCAAGTTGGATCCGAGCATGAAAAACGACTTGTATTCACTGTTTTTTTGCTCAAAAACTCCACAAAGCAACTGGATTTGGGTCCGGGGTCCCAAAATCTACAGAAAATCTCATTGTGCTTAGGAGGCACACCTGGTGTCACCCAAACTGGTCTAGGCGGCACATCTAGTATTGCCCCATACCAAGGGTCCCAAAAAATTCTTGGGAAACCACAATCTAGTTTTGGGACTTCATCCCTAGCTTCTCACCAATATTGGGCCAAAAATAAGTTTTTTAAAATATAAAAACATATTTTATTGAAAACAAGACCAGTGTTAATTTGTGCATCTTTTGTTTATTTTATTTTATTTTAATTTATTTTGTCTCCATCTTTGTTTTTCTTACTGTTCTTAGGTCTAGACTAACATTGCATAAAGATTAAAAATAAAATAAAATTGAGGGTCGCCTGTACCCTCCTTTGACAGGCCAGACCACAAAATACAAGTTTTATTTGACTATTTTCCATTTTTTTTCTCTCAAAACTGATTGAGATCAGGGTTCAGGGTCTCTACAATACCGTGACCCAGTTTGCCTTGGGTGGCATGACCTATGCCGCCCAAAAGCCTAGGTGGCACCACTTGTGTTGCCTAGACTGGTCTAGGTGGCACTACTTGTGTCGCCCAGATCCAGAGGTCCAAAATTATTTTTGGACCCACAGTACTGTTCCAGGGCCTTTTCCTTGCTTGCTCATAAATTTTGGGATCAAAATAAAATGTTTAAAAATACGAAAAAAATATTTTTTTAGGAAGTAGTATTAGTGTTAACCCTGTAGGATTTTCATTTTTAATTTATTTTTTCTTAACACCATGATTTCCATGCTTTATCATGCTTAGTTTAACCCCGCTTATATATATATATATATATATATATATATATATATATATAATAAATAAAATAAAGTAGGTCGGTCGTCTACTACTACTACTACACAC
>NW_006498320.1:1563411-1582321 GCF_000471905.2 Amborella trichopoda
TGTTACTATATNTATTACGTTACCTACTAGTATATATATATATATATATATATATATATATATATATATAATAACAAAAAAACTGAGGGTTGCCTGTAACCTACTCGAACTGCAACTAGATCGAGCTACCATTGACTCGGGTTGCACTTGACTAGGAACATATTGTGCTTCACAGTTTTGACCGAATACCTTCTCAAGGGTTGCTTATCCCTTCACCTTTACTATGCTCTCGAGCGAGCTCCGCCTCGAAGCACACATCGGTTAACATGATTTGTGTCGAGCGCTCACATTATTTCTGCTACTTGGTGTTTTCTTGCTTGTTAATTCTTTTTTCTTGCATGCTTTTTTACACACTCTTGCATACAATTGAACGGGGAAGCCAGGAAAACCAATAATTTGTTTGAAAACCCCCAAAATCCGACATTAACTGTCACAAGGGGAACCTAGCCTTGAAAGCCAAGGCAGTTGGGATTCGCGTAACTTTAATAGTGAGCGCCCCTCCATAATCCTTAGCCTCAAAGCAACTCCACACACAGTAGGATCTGGCTGATTCCTTTAATAGGTGGCTAGGACCAACATGGGGACCCACTAAGCTTAGTCACATTTATGTAGTTAGGAACCCACTCAGACCTAGCCTACCCACAATTTCAAGTATTTTGTTTGCTTATCATAGTTAATTAGTCTCAAATCTCAGTCCGAATCCACTTTTGGTCAGAACTAAACCCTGCTGGGTCCAAGTCTAGGCTCATACTCAGCCCAGTCTAGGTCCAAACCAGGTTCACAATCAGGTCCGAACCTAGGCTCTCTCTTGATGTGAGCCAAAACTTACACTAAATCTCACCTAGATCCCAGAAAAGCTAATCCCGCTCGTAAGACTTTGAATAGCCAAGGGGTTCGACATGGGGTTGTCTTGCAAGAGCTCTTAGGAACCCAAAGTAGGAGTCGAGTGAGGGAAGAAGTTTATGCAGCGTCAAATGCTCATTCCCATAACTCAAACCATGATAATTATGAGGCACGACGGTCTCAAAACCAAGACCCACCTAGGTCTAGGGGATCTAATCTGGCTTCGAGCCACCACATCACAGCTCATGACATCCTCAATGCCATAGACAATAAAGGGATCGACTTGAATCGACCCATAGGTGATATAGGTATCCAAGTGGCCCTCCAAAGTCTTGTTGACCGGGGATATACTGTTCACACCACAATACATTCGTCGGTCCCAAACTAGTTTAGTGCTATAGGACAGCCCATAGGACAGCCGAGTCATTCAGTTCTTTAATCGGTTCCAACAGTCCATCCAGTCAAATAGACCGTGCAATTTTCGCCCCTTGTGACAGCACCTATGGAATAGTACTTCCCTCAAGCCCATGTATATCAAATCGCCCCAATGACTGCGGCTCATCAACCTCAGGTCTATATTACTCAACCTCTACCCCTAGTTTTGACTCATCAGTCTACACTTGGGAACCTGCCAACTAGTGGGCATACCATCATGCCAAATGCCCAATACAAAGGCACAATGAAAGCAATATAAGACATGCTTGTATTATTGGACATTCAAGAAGTTTTATCCCCGAAGGCCTATATTCATGAGACCCTCGGAGGCATGGAGGACCTTTCCTTAAAATTTGTCATTCCAGAATTTAGAAACAAGTTCAACAGGAAAAGCAATCTAGATACTCATGTTCATGCATACCTCCTCTCCGTTCCAGCTTTATGAGATAGGGCAAATCAATTGAAGGCCATATTTTCGCAAACGCTGCCCAGCGAGGCTCTGAACTGGCATCGGATAATGGTGTGTAGTCAACCGCACATCACTTTAGATGAAATGTTCAACCTATTTGTCCCCCACTACCGTGGATCGGCACCAAGACCACTCTCCTTGGGCGAACTCAATGCATCAAAGCAAAATCCAAGAAAATCCTTTGAGGACTTTAGTAATCGATAAGGCAACCCCTATCGAGCTTCAGGTTGGCGAGGTCAATTCCTTAACTCGAGGAAGACGAATCTTCGAACCCATCCTACTAACGGCTGATACCCTCGAAGAAAGGATGGGAAACACCTTCAAGTCCAAACAACGAGCGGGGATCGCAGATCATGAACCACATAAGGAATTCCAAATATATGCAACCACCTATGATCTATCGACTTACCTTGGAAAGATCTAGGCTCAGATCTCCATCTTGGAGTTGCTTAATAACTCATTAGCGCATAGAGCCCAGATTGATAAAGTTCTCGCTAAGATGCACATTCCGAGCAATACACAACTGGATGAGATGTGCAGAATGATCAACCAGCTGATGGCACCAATGCCTATCATATTCACGGATGAAGATATCCTGGTCAGCTTCAATTGCTTTCACGTCCGACTATTGTGCGTCACTGTTTTCATGCAAGGGTATGAGACACAAAGGACACTTGTCGACAACAGGGCATCCTTAAACATATGCTCTATGAAAACGGTGAAGCAGATAGAAAGAGCCTGGATGAGTTCGAGTTGTGTCAGCTCAATAACACTGCATACGATGAGACCATGAGACAAATTCAAGGCATATTGCCTCTCTCTCTCAAGATCGGCCCTGTCGTCCAAGTGATAAAGTTTTATGTCTTGGACATAAAACCCTCATTCAATAAGCTGCTAGGAAGGTCGTGGTTGCATGAGAATCTTGTGGTGGCCTCTACACTCCATCAGTGCCTCAAATTTCCAACCAAGAACGACATTGCAAAGGTGTGCTGAACTCTCTTCTCTTCTGAACCCTAGTGTTGATAACGAGAAGCTTGCCATAAGATTCGAGCTCGGAGAAGTCCCGCTCATTTCCTTCGAGCAAGCTAATTGTGCCACCTTATGCCTAGAGGCCAATGACCATGTTCCTCAAATTCTTTCAACTTTCGCATTCATGGAAGACATCATCTGATGTCAACATCGATACGGATTTGGGTCCCTCGAGGCTTGGTACATGCTCTTCTCCCAAGGCTTCCGACCAGATCAACGCTTAAGAAGTCAAGGGCAAGGCGTAACAGAGGCGATCTCAGAATCACCTCAAGTCAAAATCGAACACGGGGATTGAAGAGGACTCGGGTGTTCTTTCACCCTATTTCAAAGCCGGACAAAGCCTTCATGCATTCCGGGCTTTGTATTTGGAGGCATTCAAAGACTCAATCTTCTCAATGCTCACCCTTCGAAATAGCCAAAGGCGATCATTAATTCCCCAACGATGGAGGATTATCCCTCTATACCTTAGCACACACAACAACTGGGAATCGAAGACCTTTTCATTGACCTGGACTTGAAAGTATACCCAATTGGCTCTGACATAACCAATCATGCTCATTCGCTTGTTCGAACCAGGGACGAAATTGATCAATCACTCCCCTATCTTAAGAGACACCCCTTGTAACTGTTCAAAAATTGTTAAAAATTCAAAACATGATAAAAATGATAATGATAAGAAAGAAAATTTTAAATAATGGCAAACACTCAGAGTAGCCCATTAACGGTGCAAAACGGCCAAGATGATGAATCAAATTACCCAACGAAGATAAAGAGAACCGAGTTCGAAGAAGGCCCTCAACCTGCGGAACTCACTTCCCACATTGAGTAGTTCAAGAGATGGTTCGATAATGACCCAAAGACTACCATCAAAGAGGCAATTGACATCAACCTAGGGATTGAGAAGGACCCATGGTTAACCAAGATTGGAACCTCGCTATCTTTCGAGGAGCAAAAAAACTTTATTTACTTTCTTAAGGAATATCATGATGTCTTCGCTTAGTTATACGATGATATGTCAGGGTTAGATTCTACATTGGTGCAACATCACCTAGTATTTAACGAACGAGCAATGCTAGTAAGGCGGAAACACTGACATGAAAATATCCACCTTGAGCACAAAATCAAAAAAGAAATCGATAAACTACTCAAGACAAAATTCATCACCCCAGTTGATTACTTAAAATGGTTGGCCAACGTAGTGGTCGTACTCAAGAAAGACGGGAGGATCCGAGTGTGTGTCGACTATAGAGACTTAAACAAGGGATCTTCTAAAGACAATTTTCCACTACCAAATATAGATGCCTTAGTCGACAACACTACGGGGCACGAGATGTTGCCATTCATGGACTGTTTCTTGGGTTGCAACCAGATCCTCATGGCAAAAGAAGACCAAACCGAAACATCATTCATAATGTAATGAGGACCCTACTGCTCTCGTGTCATGCCCTTTGGCCTTAAAAATGCATCGACAACCTATCAACGGGCAATGACAAGTATTTTCCACGACTTAATGCACACCATCATGGAAGACTATGTCGACCACATTCTGGCCAAATCAAAGGTCAGGTCCGATCGCCTCACTAACCTGAGAACCATTTTTGAAAGACTCCAAAAACATAAGCTCACACTCAATACACAGAAATGTGCATTTGGAGTTGAATCTGGCAAATTACTAAGCTTTATAGTATGCCAAAAGGGCATTGACATGGACCCGTCCAAAATACGAGCCATCACCAAAATGCCCCCTCCTTGGAATATCAGAGAAATTCGTGGGCTTCAAGGTCGCATGTAGGCCATAAGGCATTTTATCTCACAACTGGCAAACAAGTGTGCACCCTTTAATAGGCTCCTTAAGAAAGATATCCCATGCATATAATGAATGGTAGAGGCTTTCGACCAAATCAAGGAGTACTTAACCATACCCTTTGTCCTTAGTCCTCCTAATCCATACAAACCCCTGCTCCTATACGTATCTATGAAAGATAAAACCATGGGAGCAATGTTGGGACAATATGATGACCATGGAAAAGAAAAAACCATGTACTACATCAACAAAACCATGGTCGACTATGAGACGAGATACACGAATGTGGAGAAGCATTGCTTAACACTTGTGTTGGCTATGCAGAAATTAAGACACTATGTCTTATCTCATACATTCAAGCTCATCTAAAAAATAGACCCACTCAAGTACCTATTGGAAAGACCAGTCCTTAACAGATGTTTGACAAAGTGGAGAATGCTATTGAGTGAGTTCAAGATTGAATATGTCACTCAAAAATCGATCAAAGGACAAGCCATTGCTGACCACTTAGCTGAACACGCACTGCTAGATAATAGTCCCATTAATATGGATCTCCCTGATGAGGACTTCTTCATAATTGAGTACTCAACTTAGGAGCTATACTTCGACGGTGCAAGGAACGGATACGAGTTAGGTGTAAGGGTTATACTATGCTCACTCGAGAAGCTTTTGATGCCAACAACCATCAGGCTAAATTCACATGTACTAATAACATCATTGAATATGAAGCCCTGATAGATGGGCTCGAGAATGCCATGGAACTGAAAATCCAGCACATACGCATCATTGGTGACTCCTTGCTAGTCATAAACTAAGTTCAAGGAATTTGGAAGAAGGTCAAAGAAAAAAAGTTAAAACCCTATCAAGAAAAGGTGGAAAAGATGATACAATATTTTAAATAAATCACTTTTCTACACGTAACTAGGGAAAATAATTGGTTCGCCCACACCATTGCAACTCTTGCTTCGATGGTCGACATCCCTTTAGAAGTCACGACAGTGCCATTTTATATCAGGCACAAGCATGACCCTTCCCCACCGAAAATTGAAGCAAAAATGAAACAAGAAAATGAGAACGATGAGGAAGTATCTTTTGTGGCCTCAGATGAACTAGTCAAGGCAAAACCATGGTTCCATGATGTGTTGTCCTTGTTGAAAAATGGGTCATACCCTGACGGAGCCACCAAAAAGGATAAGGAAGCCCTTTAAAGGGTTTTATGAGTTTCTTAATGAGAGACGACCTTCTGTTCAAGAAATCCTTTGATCGCATCATCTTGCGATGCCTCGATAAGGCATACATTGACCAAGTGTTAACAAAAGTATACAGTGAAGGAGGTCACTTCCGGGTAATCGCCTTGGCCCAGAAAATCAAGCGTCAAGGCTATTATTGGATCACCATGGTCGAAGACTATTGAAAATTCGTTAATAGGTGTCCCAAGTGTTAGCTTTATGAAGACCTCATCCATGCACCGTCTGTACCACTTAACTCAATACCGCCCGTATGACCTTTTGCTATGTGGGGTCTTGATATTATCAGAATGATTTCACCAAAATCCTCCAATGGCCACTGTTACATACTAACGGCTACATAATACTTCACAAAATGGGTAGAGGCTATGTAATTTGTCATTGAAGGTCATCATGTTGCTCGTTTCATAAAAAATAATACTGTATTCAGATTCGGTATTCAAGAGTCAATCATTACTGATAATGAAACCAACTTCAAAAATGAAAGAGTCACTAAGGTGTGCAAAAGGTTTGGGATAACACAAAAATTCTCCACACTCTACTACCCTTAAGGAAACAGACAAGTAGATGCCACAAACAAAGGACTTCTCAGAATTATAAACATAATGATAAAAGGTGGCAAACATTGACACGAAAAGCTACATTACCCTTTATGGGCTTATCGAACAAATGAGAAAACTCCTACTAGCATGACCCCATACACGTATGGAGGCTGTGCTACCCATTGAAGTTGAGATACCGTCCCTCCGAGTGCTCATTCATAATGATTTAGATGATGAACAAAAGATCAAAGCACGAGTCGCTGCCCTCGATACTTTGGATGAAAGAAGACTACGAGAAACACAGAATATTGTAGCTTACCATCATAGAATCAAAAGGGCATACCAAATAAAAGTTGTTCCCCGACAATTTAGAGGAGACATGGTACTCAAGAAGATCTTTCAAGCTCTTGAAAATTCGCACCCATTAGGCAAATTCAAACCTAATTGGAAGGGTCCATTCGTGGTAACCCTAGTGCATGTATGAACTCAACGATGCCACGAATGCGATGTATCTTAAGAAATACTACCCGTAACAGGCTCCAAAAAAACAAAAGAAAAAGATGTGCTGAAAACCTGAAAAAGGCACTACGGGTAAAAAACAAAAAGAAAATGAAGGAGGTGGTGAAAACCCGAAAAGGGTGCCACGGGTAAAAAAAAAAAAAACTCAAGTACAAACAGGTACTTGCAAGTTACAACAATACTACATAAGAAAACCCCGAGGATGGAGACTCCTCTTAATCCCTACAGGTTCCCAATATAACCAACCTAGGGAAAATAGGGGAAGGTGACATGAATTGGAGGCCCAAGAGACTTCAACGAACCCCAAGAAGAAAGTTGAGACCTCTCCAAGAAGGAAGCTAGATAAGAACCCAAAAAACTCCCCATGGTTCTGCGAAACATAGGATGGGAGCCCCAATGGCCAAGGGAAACTTCAAGTCTCTTGGGCCCTCATGATCTCACAAGTAAATCCATTTTATCATCTTTAAATAAAAAATAATAATAATAAAGAAAATAAGCACCAAAGGGGCCATAGGTGACAAAAACTGTAAGCCCCTCCATCTTTAAAAATACCTTTCAAAACAACTTTAAAACCTTCAGTTTTAGAAGTTTACTTTCTAAACCAAGGAAAGGACTTTCTCTATCACTACGAGAGGTTAAATTGTTAGTAGATCTGACATCGCTCTATAAGCCAACTTCCAATGCCTATTATAAACGTTTGAAACTAAGCAGGCACTCCATGGTTGTATGAGTATAATTGCCAGCTACCACATATCGGAGGTGGGTGAAACTCGCCAGTGACGAAATTGGCTAGTTTAGGAGCATTCTCTCTCTCGACTAGATCCTTTGAGGCATTGGCTAGTTTGGGAGCATTCTCTCTCTCGACTAGATCCCCTGAGGCAAAAAGAAGCAAACTCATCATTGTGTGCATGACGGTCTGTTAACTAAAATTTTGGGACAAAAACCCCTATAACAAGGGGGACTGAGTTTGTTGAAACTCGGTATGAAAAGTGTGTGCATATAAAATTTCCCTCTCCACCTCGATGAATCAATTGCACATATAAAGAATAACAAACAAAACACCCCATAACTGGGGTAATAAAGCAAGAAATTCTCCCAAAGCAAAGACAAAATCTACATCGAAAACGAGCAAGAACTACCCCGTATCAATATTTTGCATCTAAGGGCATCTTGATCATTTTTACTAGATATAAGGGGTAGTAACATGAAAATATTGACTTGAAATTAACTTTGAGCACCAAAAATAAAATTTTTCTTGACCAAAATGCCTCTGCGCAGATTCCGAAGGCTCCTAAAGACTGATACAACCACATGTATATATTTTCTCTTAAAAAAGGATTGTTTAAAATTTAATTTGTTTTCAAAAGTTTTCAGATGCTCCTTGATGGCATGAGCCTAAAATGCCAGCCAATTTCAAAAGAAATAAAAAAAACTACTTTCAATAAAAAAAAATTTCAATAAGAAAATGCTCCTTGGTGGCCCGAGCATAAACTGCCAGCGAAAATCTAGTTCCAAAAACATCTAGCCCCGTATGACATAAAATGTGGGGTGTATCCGTCTAAACCTATATGACGCAAAAGGTTGGGTGTATTCAGAAAATGTCTAGCCCCTTATGATATAAAAGGTTGGGTGTATCCATATAGTCTTGTATGACATAAAGGGTTATGTGTATCTATCCATCGCTACATGACATTAAACTGCTTAGAGGGCTCTGAGTAAAAACTAATAACTAAAAATTTGTTTTTCAAAATATCTTTCTCTTTTTGAAATGATTTACTATATGTCTTGTGCTTTCAAAAACCTTAATTTCTTTGTTAAAATCATAACATGTCCAAAGCTCCTGGTTATATTTCAAAACTCTCCCTATTTTCAAAATTTCTAAAACGTCTTTTAAACAAAGGAGCTTGGACACACGTATATGATGATTACTGCGTTGTCGCCTCATCTCTCTCTCTCTCTCTCTCTCTCTCTCTCTCTTCAAAAATTGACCATAAAAACCTTTTCCTAAGCAAGTAAAATCTATAGAAGACCTTAGGAAACCTATAGAAATCAAAGAAAATACTAGGTTCAAGAATTTAAAAGTGAAAACCTCTGAAGTTAAGTGACATGGTTGGAAAATGAAAATCGAGTTCCAAGCTTGCATAAATCACAAGATTATTTCATACCGAAAACCCTAGGATGAAAATGCCCTAGGTGGGTGAGCGGGGAACGCATTGTCTTGGAGGGAAAGTTGGCGGGCCCTCTGATCACGTGAAATCTGATAAATAAAAATGTCAGCAGTGTCTACTTCTTTGACACTCACATGTCCCTCGAAGAACAGGGAGCACCAAAGAGGACCCGCTGTAGACACCCCATTTTGAAAATTGACAAACTCAATGGTTTTCTAAACCATGTACAGCCTTAAGACCACATTATCGTAGTGAACCCCCGGACGATAGACCATTATAGTCCATATTGCCTGCCATGTGATTCAGAATCCCGCTGAACATCCTATTTTAGTAAAAAAATAAAAATAAAAATAGCAAAACATCTCAGTTTGACCCAAATTCTGTAAGGCAGCATCACAAGAGCCCGTAAATCACCCTAAAACTAGAATCTGCCAATTCTAAGAAGATTTGGTCTTGGCGACACCACTGGTGCCGCCCATCTATTTTGACCCCTAAAATAATAGTTCGGGCTAGAAAATCCATTTGAAATTGGCAGTTACCCATTCCAACCAATTTTTAGCCTTTAAAAGATCATTTCAGGATCATTTTTAGGGTTAGACCTTAATAGCCTTGAGAAAACTTTGAGATTGTGAGACCTGAGAAAAACCTAGATCTAAGAAAACTTTAGCTTTAGGCCACCTACAACCCTTAGATTAAGAAATCTATCCAACCAAGTCAAGGCCTGGTCAAAACCTGAAGAGAAACAAAGAGGACGTATGAGATAAACTCAACTGGTTCTGATACGGGAGGCCTCGAAACCTCAGAAGCCCCGGGCCAACTGACCATGTCTGTTATATTTTACTCTCCTACATTTCCTTTCATTTTTTTTTCATTTAAGTAGAATTAAATCAGCTTTAATGCATTTTATGTAGTGTTTTGTATTTCAGATCAATACTGGCTCTGCCATTGATTTGAGAGCAGATCTGCTCACTTCTGAGTAGATCTTACCTCAGATCAGAATTAGATTGTCCCCACTCTCTAACAACCTTAAAAAAAATATCTGTTTGTGGTTGGATGTGGTCGATCTTCATCTTAAGATCGTCTCGATCTGCATGGTGAACACTTTGATTCTTGTGCTACAACTCAAGTAAGAATTTTTTAAAGTTTTCAAGCAAGCCAATGCCTTGGATCATATGGGATGTTGCGCCTGAGAGCCTAGAATCTTCTGAGGCTTCCAATTTCATTACTAACCCTTTTGAAGTTTAGATAATCGAGGCCCTTTAAATTTACCTCATTTAATGCCTTCAAATTTCTTTCGCTTTTAACACCGTTCTTACTTGAGAAGAGAAGTTGAGAAGATGTTATAGAGTGTATATACCCTCTCGAAATTCTAGCAAAGTAAACTTTTAAAAAACCTCGATTTGAGTCCAAAGGACCACACAAACCTTAATAGACCATAGGCAACCTAGACCCAATAATTTGACCCAAACCTGCCCAAAACCTATCCCAAGTTGAAGTAGACCCCGAGAGCTTTCCAACGGTCCAAGATTCACCTAAATCAGACCTATAGTAAAATGATCCAATAAATGACAATTTAGTCCATGTGAGACCCAAGTGCCGGGCCTCGGGGGGGGCCATGGCATGGCCTGACAGGCCGAGATGCAACCTGATGACATAGTAAATGAGTTTTCTTTAATTAGACAAGGCCAAAATTTCAAGATAAATCCAAAAAATTCTAAAAACATTCTAAAAATATCAATAAAAATCACCAATTGAATCCTATAAATACCATATCTATAACTTAAAAAAGATACCAAAAGAAAAGAGAGGAAGAAATCCCTTAGAAGTTTTTGAAATTGGAAAAATAGCCTAAAAATAGCTCAAAAATAGGAAAATCCCTAAAACATTCCTAAAAAATTAGAAAAAATCCCAAAAAAGTTAAAAAAATCTTAGAATTCATATTCGACCTTAGGAGATTCCAAAACCCTTAGAAAACTAGGGAATTTCTCCTCTAATCACAATAAAACCCTTAGAAAACAAAAAGAATTTTCCTCCAATCCCAAAAAAAGCCTAGGTAGACCCTACTTAAAATTCTCAACTTTTATGCTTGCCTTGGGAACCCTAGATCTATGTCAATTAACCTTAGATCTACCAATTCGAGCAACCATAAAGCATCCAAAAAAGGAGATGGTGGCACACATCAGAAGAACGGTCTGATCCAAGCCCGAAACTACGGGTTTTGGGTCTTTAGAGGTTAGTATCTATTTTGTTGTTTAATTTAGTTTAATTTGTTCATTTAATTCTCTGTTTTATTTTATTTTTTTTCTGAAAATTAATTAATTATTAGATTTAATTAAATTTAGAAGCGTTTTTTAGGTCAAAATACGGATTTGGAGCTAGCGCTGCTAATGGATTCGGAAAAAGACTAGATCTATATAAATCTGAGATTTTTCTTATCCCATAATTCAAGCGACTCACTTTCTCTACCTTTTAAGAAATAACACAGTTTTACTAATATTTGACTAGATCTCAAAACTGATGTCAACGCAGATCGAAGTGTAAACAATTTGGCGTCCATCGTGAGGCCCTTGATTTTCAGATCTGTATTTTAGATTTAAAAAAAAAACCTTGTCTTTTTCTTCTCGTATTTATTTTTCCATAAAAAATAAAAAATAAAAAAAGAATAAAAAATAAAAACAAGATAGATTTGAATAGATTTTCTTTTATTAAATTCTATCTTTTCTTTTTGTTCTTATCTTTTCTCTCTCCATAAAAAATTTAGGATCTTTTTTTTCTCTCTCAATCTTTATGATCTTTTGGAACCTTTTAGATGAATCTTAATCATTTTTTAGATCAATCTTTATCATCTTTTAGATCAATATTTATCATCCTTTTTAGATCATCTTTCTTTGGGATCAATCTAGATGATCTTTAACTTTATCTTTTCTTTTCTATTCATTTTTGACATCATCATTTAGATCTATCTTTTTGATCATCTTGATCACCTTGATCTTCTTTGTTTTTTTAGAATATCTTTAGATTCATCTTGATACCATATGTATCATCTTTATTAGATATTCGTTCATTCATTATTATCATCTTTATGTCATTTTTTTATCTTCTTTAGAACATCTTTATCTTTTTTAAGTACACCTTTATCGTTTTAGAATACTTCTTTTAGAAAAAATCTTTATTTCTTTCCTAAAAAATAAATTTTTTTATATCTTTTGATAAAATAATTGAAAAAAAAAAAGGAAAAAAAAGATAGATTGATCTGTTTAGATTAGAAATAGATCACATCTTTTTTTATCTTTTCTTTTTGCTTTTAAGCCTTATCTGCATAACTTGGAATTTTCTTGACTTTATCTTGTTTTTTAGAAAAAAACAAGATATTTTTCTTTTAGAAGCATCTTTAGCTCATTTTTTGAAGGGAAAAGTTGTTATAGAGCATAGGCTCTAAATAATCAAATAACCTCAAAACTTTCACTAGAAGAGGTTGTTTTGATGCTCAAATATCCTCAAATTGATCATCTCGACATCAAGATGCATGGACTTGAGAAAAAAATGGATTTCAAGTTTAAAAATAGTGCATCTTGTAACGCATTTTTAGACGTTAAGTTATTCAAGTTTTCATAGATCTACTTGATCTACACTAGTTTTGAAGTTTTAAATATTATAATTAAAGATAAAAATATATTTTAAGGCTAGTCAAAATTTTCCAGTATTAAAACCACATTTCTCGACACTATTTGAAGGTGGGCTCTAATTTGATTGTTTAGAGCCTCGGCTATACAAATTGCACCCTTTTTTAAAAGACATCTTTCTTAGATAGATTAAAAATAAAGGGGGGGATAAAATTCAAAAAGAAGAAGAAGAAGAAGAAGAGCATAGTATTGTAGTTATGTCTATTGTCTATGGTGACTCAGTTATTAACTCTATTGCGTAGTCTAGACCCCTTTGGATGACTAGATTTATAGGACCTTATGGCTCAATTCGCTGGGTCTACCTTGTCTCAAGTCAGTCGATATCAAGTTTCAATGGGTTCATAATCCCACATTCATTAGCTGGTCCTTCTTTAGTACAACAAGTCTACATGGCTCGAGTTACTCAAAACAGTTAGGGCATTTGAGTCGAGACTAAAGAACCAAGGTTGAACCCCACCTTCATCTTCTAAGTCTAAGTTTAGGGAAGATGCTGCCCAATCAGAGGCGCACAACACAAAATGTCCAAGTCAAAGGGTAACGCTGCCCAACTAGGGGCACACCACCCATCTATGTCAAAACTTAAAGTTGATGTTGCCCAATTAGGGGCACACTTCCCACTTCCTCAAAAGACGCATTTTAGGGGTCACCAACTTAGTAAAGTCCACAGCAACCCAGATGATGAGCTTATCAAGCAGGCTAACCTGTTAGACTTAGAATACTGCCTAAGATTAAGTCAGTATCACTCGAGTCAGCCAACCAGTCAACTCCATACCCTCCGACCGCACCTCCAGCCTCCAGTCATCCTTATCCAGAATATCATGTGCACCAGATCCCCATTGTCCATTATCATGCACTAGCACTGGCTTTCCAGCCCCCGACTCCTCCAGTCCAAGTTGCTTCTCAGACCTATCATTATTATCCCTCGGCTCAGGCACCATTGTCTATGCCTATTCCATACCAGGCTCCAACTGCTCCGACTAAGGCCTCTTCGCCTCTGTATGCACCACCTCTCTATTTGGACCCAGCCACCCCACAGGTCCATCCTATGTCTAGTTTGGTGCAGCCCACATCAGTTGTATCTCCTGCACCACAAATTATTGTCATCAGTTCTAAGGAACAAACATACCACTGTGTTTAAAACCCTTGAGTCAATTGAACTCGCCCAATTGAAAGACGAATTATCCACATTTAAAGAGACTTTGGCTAAGATCAGAGTTCCAAATATACTCCCTCCACGATCTTAAGTTAAGGACGTCCCCCTTTTTCAGGATTGCAAATTCCCTCAATTTGAAAACAAGTTCAACGGGAAACATGATCCTGAAAATCAAATCACTGCTTACCTATTGAATGTTCCTACACTTGAAGAGAAACCACACCGTCTCAAGGCCATGTTTCTGCACCCTCTCTTCGGACAAGCTTTAACATGGTTTCGATAGATGGTCTCAAAATACCCGAATCAAACTTCCGAAATGAGTTGTTTCAACGCTTTGTTGAGCAATATCGCGGGACCAAAGAGAGACCAATGACTATCGGAGCATTGGTCTCCACCAGACACAATCCTGGCAAGTTGTTTACATATTTTGTCCAAAGATTTAGAGAAGCTGCATCCAAAGTCATTGATTGCACACTTTCTGAAGCCTCTAAGATCAGTATGGCCATAGAGAACGCGTCCTCAAAGTTTAAACTTTACTTCAGTAAAAGCATTCAGCATTTCTCTTTTGACTCAATGCTCAAAAAGGTTTCACGTTATGAGAAAGCAAAGGAAAGGGGCCGAGATCGGTCACCATCACATTGGGGAAAAGCCCATTGAAACCATATTGGGACAAGTGCAAGATGAAGTCATGATGGAACAAGTTCCTAAGTACAGTGAAGATTCATCTGAATGTGATCGTAGAAAGATGACAACTGAAGAATGTGAAGCCGATCCTGAGTTAGAACCATCATCAGAATCATTTAAGGACATATGTGGGGCTAACTTATGGAAAGCCTAGGCGATGTCAGATGATACGAGTGAAGATGAAGAAGCTCTAGCCGATATTAACCTAATAAGGACCGACGAGTCAAAATCACTGTTCAAGCCAGAAAATCATCCAATATGGCCTTGGGGCATAGGAAGAAACTGCCCTGAAAATGAACATTGAAATAGTAGAGTGGCTTATGTTACTAAGGAAATTCAGAAACCAAATGATGAGAATTGTCTTAACTTTGGGCTTATTCCATGGGGAACTCCTATAGAATTAGGGAAGTCCAACCTACAAAAGGAGGAAGTAATTCTATCTATCTCAGTAAAATTTGATAATACGAAGCCACGAAGGGATCAAGTTATCCACCCCATGAAAAAAATTCTAGATGAGCATGAACTCATTAAAAACCTTATGACTAGGGAATTTCATAAACAAAACGCCAAATATTGCCTTAGCCTAGGGTCCATGATTTCAGAAAGACTGGAAGATAAAACTACCCCACAAGAAGTTCCAATTGAAGTGGAAGAAAAACTTGTAGAAGATTCAAGACACCCCTATCCTAAATAACAGGGCAAAGGAAGATGACCCAAATCCTGAGGCTATGGATTCTCAAATTCCAAATGAGGAGAGTAATTGTAGCAAGAGTTTGGAAACTCAAGAAAATGTGAGCTATTCAAGCAAAATCTCGATTCCAATTGAAGATAGGAGCCCACAAAAAGTCCACCCACCTACTTAGGATGAAGAGCTGAGCCTAGAGCATTCAATTACAACAGTCTCTAAGATTGATCTAGCAATCAACACCGAAGAAGTGAGTGATCCAAATTTGATCATTCATGAAGATCCAACACCTATGTAAGAGTTATAAGAAATCAAACCCTTGGAAGTTCTAAGGGGACCACATGTGCCACTGTCACAG
Source organism: Amborella trichopoda (assembly GCF_000471905.2). The sequence continues at coordinate 1,579,031 of NW_006498320.1, forward strand.
GATTTTTTGAGTAGCCTACCTATATGGGATGAAGAACCAGACATTAAAGATCAAATCATATTATTTCCTCAAGGGAAAGAATCTCAAGAAGAAGATCTTACAGGGTAGCCCCACCAAACCACTTGATAAGGGTACCATCACTTGATGATGAAAATAAAACAAGAGCAATCGATGAGGCCCACGCCTTATCTGACGACCCCCAACATGCCTTGAGGCGATGTACTCCCCAAAAGCAACATGAAGTTGCAACTGAAAAAGATTACCGAAAAGGCGTTGGGTGATTACTTACTCCTCCCTCTTAAATAAACCAAGTGGGGCATCCATGCTCTACTTAAGCATACTACTCCATGGAATCAATGAAGTAAAGAAAAACAAAGCAAAAAAAAGAAAAGAAAAGAAAAGAAAAGAAATTAAAAGAACTTCGCCAACCAAACAAGAGATTGAAGGACTAGGAAGTTGAGAGTGACTCTGAATTTGAAGATCAAGGCTCTAGTAAAGCAATCCAAGGAGGAAAGACTCTATAAGAATTCAACAACAGCTGCCAAAGAAGTATCGAATACCAACTAGGGGCAAGGAAAATCTAAGTATAACCAAGACTGATGATCGGGCCTCTAGTAATTTTCTAAGACAAACACCCAAAAGGGACCCTAGGGGTAGGAAAAAGAAAAAGCCAAAAATCCCAAAAGAAACCTGAGCATTGGAAAAAATGCCATCGAGCTGGACACCTGAAAGGGACCTCGGGCGGATAGAAAAATAGAACTTTTCTATCTTTCTATCTTTAGAATGGTGTCAAAAAGTAAAGTAAATTGAAGACAACAGTCAAAGTAAACTTGAAGAGCCTCGACTATCTGAACTTCAAATGAGTGGCAGTGGAAGAACAAAATTGGAAGTCCAAGGATATTCTGAGTACTCTGGGGTAGCATCCCATATTATTCAAGATACAGGTTTGCTCGGAAAACAAGAAAAATTCTACCTTAAATTGTGACATGAGAGCTAAGATTAGAAGATGAGGAAGTACTTGGTGATTCCTCTCCCTGAAAGTCCCGAGTAAAGGCTCGACAAGCTTATGTTGGGAAAAAAAAAAAGAAGAAAAGAAGAAAATAAAAAAAAGAAGAAGAAGAAGAGAGATCTTCATGGTAGCATGAGCCTAAACTTCTTACCAAAACTTTATTTTCAAAATTTCCCCTTTGTGTTTCGTGAGTTTTCAAAAATCTTAATTTCTTTGGTTAAAACGTAGCCCGAAACTCTGTTTTTGTTTCAAAATTCAATCTATCTTCGAAACCTTCTAAAATGTTTAAAAAATGAAGGAGTTTCATGGAGGCTTTGATATGATGCGTCCGCCGCCACTAAATCATTGATTCCCATGCTTGCAAACCCTTAGATAAATAGAGACCAACCCATAGGCTCCCAAACCAATAATCCTGAACCTGTGTACCCAATGAATTAAAATCAAAGGAGACCTCTCAACCGCACTGACTCAAAGATAGCAGTGCCAATTTGATATATTACAGATCAAAAACATCTATCGGCGTATCGCCTACCTAGAGGGTGCTGGTCATTTAAAAGATTGATCCCAATATATTTGATCCAAAGTTGCCGAAAACCTATCCTAAGTAGATCCCGAGAGCTTTCTAATAGTCTAAGATCACCAAAATCCGACCTACGGTTAAAAATATCCAACAAATAACAATTTGATCCCGGTGAGACCCAAGTGCCAGGCCTTAGGACATGCTGTGATGCGGCTCGGCAGGCCTAGACATGGCCTGATGATGTAGTAAATATGTTTTTTGTTAATTAGATAAAGCCAAAACTACAAGATAAATTCAAAATATTCTGAAAATATTCCAAAAAATAAAAAAAAATAAGTCTTATAAATACTCCCTCCATAACCCAAAAAGTGACCAAAAGAAAAGAGAGGAAGAAATCCTCTAGAAATTCCTGAAATTAGAATAGTAGATTCAAAATAGCCCAAAAACAAGAAAAACCCTTAGAAAATTCCTAAGAAATTAGAAAAAATCCCAAAAAAATCTCAAAAAATTACAAAAAATCTTAAAATTCATATTCAACCTTAGAAATCGCAAAACCCTTTGAAAACTAAAGAAATTCTCCTCCAATCTTAAGAAAAGCCTAGGTAGACCCTACCTAAAATTCTTAGCTTTTTTCCCTGCCTTAGGAACCCTAAATCTAAATCAAATAACTTTAGATCTACCAATTCCAACAAGCATAAGGTATCATAAAAAAGAGATAGTAGCACAAATCATAAGAACAGCCTGACCCAAGCTCGAAACTCCGGGTTTCGGGTCCCTAGATGTAAGTATCTCTTTCTTTATTTAATTTAGTTTGGTTTTATTCCTTTAATTCTCTGTTTTACTTTATTTTTTCTGGAAATTAATTTATTATTAAATTAAATTAAATTTAAATACGTTTTTTAGGTCAAAATATGGATTTGGAACTGACGTTGCTAGTGGACTAGAAAAAAGATCGGATTTGTATAAATCTGGGATTTTTCTGAGCCCATAATTCAAGCAACCCAACATTCTCTACCTTTTTAAAAAATAACTCAGTTTTGCTAATATTTGAGCTGATCTCATCCCAGAGGTAGATGCAGATTGGAGCGTAAACATAGAGATATTGGAGGACAGATGAAAAGAGAGAGAATACTTTTTTTTGTCTCTTCTTTTTTTATTTCCCTCAGTGTCCGTTCGGGTGTTTAGTCTGGTAGCCTTTTTTCTAACGCTTGGGGTTCTTTTCGGATTTTTAGCTAGATGAACTGATGAAAATGCGATGCTTAAATTGATTAGGAAGTTTAAACAAATATTAGACTCCAAACAAGTGACCCGAGAACATCATACTTAAGGCCAAATTCGCCCATGCATTCGATATCATAGAAACACATGTTTTTTTATATCATATACTGTGAATGGAACAAATCTAGAGGGTTAATCATCTATTACAATTTACTTCAGCCAAAGAAAATGAAAATAGGTCGAACCCCTTGATTCTGACCTTGAAACTTATACATTTATTTCTAAGGAAGAAAATATACGGACATATCAAAAGAGGGAATAATATCAAAAGGCATATTGGCCCATATACTTGTGATTGCACGTAGGGATATTAATCCTCAAGTCTGGTCTTCCTTCAAGAATGAGCTTCAAGTGGATCACGAGAAACAATCTTCTCTCTCTCTCTCTCTATTGTATCCCTCTAATTTCTCTCTATATCCTTTTCATACTTTTATCTCTATCCCTCTAGTTTCTCTCTATATACTTTCACACCCTCTGTTTCTCT
>NW_006498320.1:1582459-1605297 GCF_000471905.2 Amborella trichopoda
TCTCATCTTTAATCTCTCTCTCTCTCTCCCATACTATAAAAAGGGGCTTAAAGGCTTAGGCTATAGGGTTCTTCTCTCTCCTATATATCAACTATGAATTTATGGGATTGTCTCTTCTTTGCTTTGTATATGTCAATCACTTTCTCAGTTCTCACGGAAGAAAACTTGATCAAGTCCACTCCTCGTAATATGCTAACTTCCCCTTAGATGCGAATCAGAAGCGTCTATCTTGAAAAGAATGCGAACCCTTCTCCCATCGAGAGATGGGATGGATTTTTGTCCTTTTTCTCGTACCGGTAAGCCATAATCTTTTACTAATAACCATGCATCTACTATATCTTTAATATGCACCATTCATCTCCATCTCAAACTTAGCTTCTCTTTAACATCATAGAACTGTAGATCAGGCATCCTTATCTCATTGTTTCCAAATGACAATAATATGATTTGAATATATTCATATGCACACACTCTTCTCTTAATGATAACCACTTATTTTAATAAATGCTCATCCTTATGTCATTCAAGTTTGAATTCATAGGCTCCAGATTCATCAAAATATTCATACGACCAAAATCAGGGACTCTGTTATCCTTGTCCTCCACCACCTGATAGTTCAGTTCTAAAGCGCAGTTGTGACATGCTGCAATATTTTCTCAACCACTTTCAGATGCCTAGTCTTTTGATTCATGAAATTTGGCAAACTGAGAGAGGACTCATAGACGAACACAATGGTCCAAGTCTCACTTCAAATGGACTTCAGACGAGAGAGATATGGTCCTTTCAAAGTATGGTGTTTCTGTTAGAAATTACGTCAGCAATATCAATAAATTGCGGATGCCGCCACTTCTATTATATAAATCAATCAATGCTACACCTTTTAAGGGGGATAAAGCATCGAGTGATGAATCCAACGGTTCTGGCCCCATAAGAAAATTCCTCATATTGAGGGAGAAATCTCTATTTTAGTGATCGGGTGTTGTCATTACTGTAACGCACGGAGTATGAAGCTTTTAGGACTTTCACTGTTGGGCTATGCGGATGATGAATGAATTCACCTCCAGACGATACGAAACTTCAGGGTTGAGGGCTATGATGCTTCGAAGATAAACCCTGAGAGTCTTGGCACAATTCCAAAGCATGAAGTTCTGGGGTGTCAGTCAAGGCATATCTTAACTGACAATGGATGTGGACATGGGTTAAGCCAAGTCCAAATATTGCCCAAGTTATATCACTCTTAGACTTGAAGGCATATAAGGCCTCAACATGTATATCTTCAAGGATTTTCCTCATTATATCAATATATAACGAGGTTTCCCTTATCATCCGTCTGTTAACAACTCATATTCTTAACTGACGAGTTAAAATAATCATATCACATCTCACTCAAAACTCCTTCAATACTCAGTGGAGAGGCATCCGTGTGCCACGTGAGTATATATATCCCAGAGTTTCATCTCAAATTGAAATGTCTTGATCTCTTGTCATAGACTGTAAGTTATGATGCACATATGTAAGTGACGATGGATTCAGGAAAATATGTATGTCAAACCACGTCAGGTTTCTCCACATATCACATGGATAGGCATATTGAGGCCGTAGGAGTATATGTATCCTAGAACCTGTCTCATAATAAGATGACTTTCATATCCTCTATCATCGACTGTAAGTTAAATTTTAACATACTTAACCGATAAACTATTGGTATCATATCTTTATCGGCTAAACATCAAGACAAGTCAAGATTCCAAAGGCATATTGAGGCTTTCATATCACGAATCCTAAGCATATCATATCTTTCATATCCTATCTTCATATCATGGGGCATATTTGAGCATTTGTTATCAAGAACAGTACTCATATCTTATCGACTATCTGTTGAGACAGTTATCCAGTGTGTGTTACCGACTTTGTTATATATTTGTCATCTTCAATCTATTAAGTGTTCGTTAGAACACACTTATTCTTATATGAAGACTAAGAAACATTTTTATCATCCAAAATATATCTTCAAAGGCTAAGCTTGTTCAACTCATCCATCTTTCATCCAATGTCTGCGAAGACAATGTATCCAACATTTGTTATAAAACTAACGCTTATCCAAAGTCAGTTTAAAATATGCGCTCACATTACTCCCTTTATCAAGCGTCGGTTCAACACTTTCTAAATTGAAATTTTTATCAAGTGTTGGTTAGAATACACTTACCCTCATATGAGGACTAAAAGCGTACTCAACCCAGGGCACATTTCTGGGTTTTAAGATTACCAAGCATCATTCATCATTAAGATATTTTATCCGACGTGCATCATAATCACCTCAATCTTCATCAAGCATTCGTTAGAGTGTATTCAGTCTTGTAAGTGACTAAAATGCACCCAACACTAGGCTGAAATTATTTTTGTCTTTTTTTTTTTTTTCACTTTTGAATAAGATGAAGAAAAGGAGGAGAAGAAGAAGGGTCAGTAGTGATTTTTCCTTCTTAGCACTTCGTCCTTTTCATAGATGAGAACTAGATCATGCTTCCTTCGTCCAGGTGGCAGAGAAGTTCTAATCTTGGATATCTTTAGATTTTCCTTGTCCCTAGTTGATATCTAACATTTTCTCTTTGGATGTTGTTGGATTCCTGCTGAGTCTTTCCTCCTTGAATTGCTTCACTTGGACCCTGTCAGCTCGGCCCTCGTGCATTGTGCCCCTTGTGGTCATGTGTGTGTGCATGTGGGCTACTGTGTGTACCTATGCGATATGTGTGGATAAGGTGTATTGTGTATTGTAGGGTATTTTTGATACACTGGTATCCCTGGTGTGAATAAAGAAGGAGCCATCGCAACGTAGTCCCGCGGGTACAAAAAAACACATGTGGACCACGAAAGCACTGTAGAAATAAACCTATTTTTTTGTAAACTCGAAAAAGTATAAGATCGGCCTCAAAATGCATGAGGGGATATCATTGGATGTCCTAAGAACACACATTAAGTTTTATCGATATCCGAAAAGTTTAAAGTCAATCAGGATGAAACTTGGTTCGCAATTCCAGTTCCTTTCATACTAAAAATGCACCTCATAACTAGATCCCTTTTACCGAGGCCTCTTACAGTCGTCTGATCACTGCCATTATATCAGTATCGTCCAAAAACCCTCGAGATACCAATTTTCGGCTAATTTGGACCTTCCAGGATCATTCTGGGCCTAACTTACCATAAATGGATGGGTTTTACACTATTCTTGTATAGCCTCAATGAACTAGTTTCCATTTATAGAAACTATGACATTCAATTTTGGGATCATCTTATGATGACCACAACTTTCTCATTTTAAGGCCAATTTCTATTAAATTTTGGTATGTTCAAGAGCTCGTCGAGCCACTCGTTTTGATCTATGGCACTACTTGTGACGATACCTGAATGGGAGAATTTATAGAGAGAAATTGGGTTTTGAAACTCATGTATTGCAGACTTTTAAGGAGAGACATCCTATTATTCTAGAGGCCATATCTTAAAGCCCCGACACCGGATCGTCGCAAATATGGGCCCGTTACTACCGTATTACAGAGGGCCACATTTTGGGGTAGAATTATTGTATGATCGGAGACCGAAAGGACCCAATTTCAAGTTTAAAGAAGGTAAGTTTTTCGGTTGTTGGAATCCCATTTTTTGGCGACCTCCCCAATTTGGAAAGTGCTTAAACGGTGACCAAATCGGATGATTTTTGTTGCAAAATGATCGTAACGGAGTTCCCTTCGATTTGTGATAAAAAAGAAGACTCAAGATATGAAGGATCGTCCTACGTCGATGCTTGAAAATTCAAAAGTTCATAAGTTTGGCCGGATTTTGGGATTGACCTCGAAACTCCGATTCAAGCTCAATAGTGGGTATAAAAACAATCGTGATGATACGAGCAGCAGTTCTACGGTGTTTGATCGTCCAAATTGTCATCGAAAAGGTCCAAAAATGCTCCCGAGACATAGCAATGACATGAGGCCCCTCCAAGAGGAATGGTTGTCATTTCCCAAAAAGTGTTTAGGGGCAAAATGACAATTTTTGCCAAAAATGGGATTTTATTTTTTTATTCATTAAATGTCTATTTTTAAGTAATTTTGCTAAGTTTTGGGCATCCACCCATATTTTGATGGTGCCCTATATAAGTGATTGAGTCATTTTTGTAACCTAGTTTTGGAGGTTTTGATAAATTAATCAAATTCGAGTTATCGCCCTTCAAGCTTATGCTTGCTTCCAAACTCAAGAGAGAGGAGAGGTAAACATTATGCAAGAGAGAGAATACCCTTGGAATTTTCAACTCCCAAACCCCAAACTTCCAAACATCCTACTCCTTACTCCCTAGATCACCCTACACCAAGCCATACTTCTTACTCTTTGAACTACCTTAGACCATACTCTCTATTCCTTACTCCTTAAACTAGTTGTAGTCCATACACTCTAGACCACCTTAGACTGTACTCCCTACCTCATACCCCTTAGTTACCCAAGCTAACCATACACCATACTCTCTAGTTACCTACACCATACACCCTAGCCACCCCAACCCACTTAGGTTCACCTACACCCAAGCCTAGACCCTAACCCTTCATCCCAAGGTTCAAGCCCTCCAAGGAGCCTTCAAGGGATGACCATGGGTGCACTTAGCTGTTGACTTGAGCCTAGGTACTTGGTCCATTCTCTCTCCTCTTTCTCTCACCTTTTCTCTATGCTCTCAACCTCTTTAACCTTTAGACTAGACCCCCCAATCTACCTTATAATTACCAATAGGAGGAGATCTCAAGAGTTGTACTTTGGAAAACCAATGTTAGTGTGCAGATCTAAGTGTTGTGCAGTGAAGTGAGGGAGCCAAATTCAAACGGCGCTGCAAGGATTGCCGTAGGGCTTTCAAAATGATCTAAGTGGGCCTAAGTCCCAGACGCATCTCACGAACCCACCCAGTGCGGTAGGTGCTCAAGCCCCTTCTTGTCATCTAAAATTTTCTCATGGTTGGTTCCTATCCGCACCTCGTGCACATGCGCGTGGGCCCGCGGTTGTTTGAGAGAGGGTTATCGAGCTAGGTCCCTCTGAGACTCGAGCGACGAAAATCCCAACCCGACCACTATGTAGTTCGATGTGAACCAACAAATTTAGGGTGAGGTATTACTTGCTTTAAAATTTGGGGCGGGAGACGTTTGGGCATCTCACCCTCTTAGATCTCGGCATGGTGTGTTGTATACAACTACTTGGTTGCTCTCGGACTTGGCTTGGTTCCACTCCCATGCACCTTCTTCCACCTCGATTTCCTCTCGAGTCGCACGCTTACGATTGTTTGACGTGTCCTAGGTGCTCCTCGGCTTGACTCAGCTTGGTTAGGCTTGGTTTAGATAGGTTTGGGTTTGGTTCAGGGGTAGGTTCCAGTAGGTGTGAGTTGGCTCAAGTAGGTCTAGGTTTGGCTCGAGAGGGTTCAGTGTTTGGCTCGAATGGGTTCAAGTGGGCTCAAAGCGGGTCACACCTAAAGGAGTATAGTGGGTTAGCTAGGCTCAAAAGTGGGTTAAGCTAATAGCTAGTGAGAGGGTCAACTGGAATATGACGGAATTCCAGCACCACGTCCCCTAAGGGGTGGGTAGACAACAGACGAAGGGTACTTGATGAGTAGTCAAAGCACCTCAGACGAATTATGCATGGGGTCCGTCAGGTCAAGCCCTCCCAGGAACCGAACGGGAATTGCCTCCTTAAGAGGATTGACCTAGACTAAAAGGGTTTGCTGTGAAGTAGGTAAACTATATACTTGGGAGTAGGGTGTAGTATGGATTAGGGGAGTATGTGTGGTATGGAGTAGGGTTTAGGTGTGAGGTATGTTGTAGGCTTGAGGGTACGTTATGTAGTAGGATAGAATGGTGGTTAAGGTAGTATGGTTGGGTTAGGGTTTAGGAAAACCTTAGTTAAGCGTAAAGACTTAACCAATATGGGCTAGGGATTAGGTTAAACTAAATAGAGATAGTTAACCTAGGGTTAGAGGCAAATGGTACAACTCTTTCTGCAAAATGTTTTTCTGTCCTCTCTTCAAAGTAGTAGAGTTTCAATAATGCTCAAAGCAAAAGACACCTTCAATCCCTTTTTCTAAGCCTTTCTTTAACCTTTCAAGCCTTTTCAACCCTTTTTAAGAGTTACATAAGGTGGGGTTTATATAGAGCTCGCTCTTTAAACTAGGGCAGATGCTCAAAACCCTATTTTGGATCCAAACCAGGTCTCACACTAAGTTTTAGACTTTCCATGTGTAGACACCTTTTTAAAATTCTGGCTAAGGGAACTCCTAAAAAACCTGGATTCTGAGTCTAAATGACCACACAAACTTTAGTAGATCATGGGATTCCTAGACCCAATATATTTGACCCAAACCTGCCCAAAGCCTATCCCAAATTTATGTAAACCCTGAGAGCTTTCCAACAGTCTAAGAATAGCCTAAATTGGGCATGCAGATAAAAAGATCCAACAAATAATAATTTGGTCCATGTGAGATTTAAGTGTCGGGCCTCAGGGAGGGCTATGACGCGGCCCGGCAGGCCCAGACGCAGCCTGATGATGCAGTACACATATTTTCTTTAATTAAATAAGGCCAAAACTTCAAGATAAATCTAAAAAAATTCAAAAAAATCAAGAAAAATCACCAATTGAATATTATAAATACCCTATCCATAACCCAAAAAAGACCAAAAGAAAAGAGTGGAAGATATCCCTTAGAAATTCTTAAAATTGGAAAAATAGCCAAAACAATAATAAAAAATAGGAAAACCCTTGGAAAATTCCAAAAAAATTAGAACAAATCCCAAAAAATCCTCAAAAATTGAAAAAAATCCTATAATTCATATTCAACATTAGGAGATACCAAAACCCTTAGAAAAACTAAGGGAATTTTCTTTCAATCCCAAAAAAAGCATAGGTAGATCCTACCTAAAATTCTTAGTTTTTCCCCCTGCCTTAGAAACCCTATATCTAGGTCAAATAACCTTAGATCTCCAATTCTAGCAAGAATAATGCATCTAAAAAAGGAGATGGTGGCACAAATCAGAAGAGCGGCATGATCCAAGCCCGAAATTCCGAGTTTTGGGGCCCTAGAGGTAAGTATCTCTTTCTTTATTTAATTTAGTTTGGTTTTATTCATTTAATTCAATGTTTTATTTTATTTTTTTCTGAAAATTAATTTAGTATTAGATCTAATTAAATTTAAAAGCATTTTTTAGGTCAAAATACGGATTTGGAGCAGGCGCTGCTAGTGAACTTGGAAAAAGGCAGGATCTGTATAGATCTGAAATTTTCTGAGCCCATAATTTAAGCGATCCCACTTTCTCTATATTTTTAATAAATAACTTAGTTTTGCTAATATTTGAGCAGATCTCATCTCAGAGGTCGGCTCAGATCGGAGCGTAAATAGTTTGGCGCCCACCCTGGGGTATTTCATCATCATATCCATATTTTAGAGTTAAAAAAAGCTTCTTTTTCTTTCTCATACTTATTTTTCTAGAAAAACTAAAAAATAAAAAAGAATAAAAAGAAAAAAATTAAGGTATCTTCCTTTTATTGGATCTGTCTTTTCTTTTTAGATTTTATTTTTTCTCTGTTCACAAAAAATTAAGATATTTTTTCTCTCAATCTTGCTTATCTTTTAGATATCGAAGATCATTTTTTTTATATCATGTTATTTTAGATTCATTTTTTAGATCGATCTTTATTATCTTTTTTAGATCATCTTTATCTTTAGATCTTCTTTTATATTCCTCTTTTAGATCTCTTAGAACACATCTATTAGATCAATCTTTATCATCCTCGTTTTTTTAGAACATCTTTAAATTCATCTTGATATCATCGTTTTTAGATCTTCTTTCATTCATGCTTATCATCTTTAGATCATCTTTTATCTTCTGTAGATCATACTTATCTAATCAGGGGTGGGGGGGGATATAAAATTCAAAAAAAAGAAGAAAAGAAGAAGAGATTTTTGTGTATAGTCTTGTAGTTATGTCCGTAGTTCATGGTGACTCAGTTATTAAGTCTACTGCATAATCTAGACCCCTTTGGATGACTAGACCTACATGACCTTATGGCTTAGTTCCCTGAGTCTACCATGTCTCAGGTCAGTCGATGTCGGGTTTCAGTAGGTCTATAATCCCACACCTAAGGCTAACCCTAGCTAACCCATATGTAGTCTAGCCAAGCCATATGGTCTAGCAAGTTTGCATGGCTCAAGCTACTCAAAACAGTCTGAGCATTCGAACCGGGTCTAATGAACTAGGGTTGAACCCACCTTCATCTTCTAAGTCGAGGTCTAGGGAAGATGCTGACCAATCAGGAGCCCACCTCCCACAAATGTCCAAGTTTAACGGTGACACTGCCCAACTAGGGGCACACCACCCATCTCTGTCTAACTCTAGAGTTGATGTTGCCCAACTAGGGGCCACCAGCTCAGTAAGGTCCATAGTAACCCAGATGATGAATTCCTCAAGCAGGCTAACCTATTAAACTTAGAGCACTATCAAAGATTAAGTCAGGGCCCAAGCAAAGCTAATCACCAAGGAAAACTAGAGAGTAAAACATCTTCACTTATTTCCAAGAGTAAAACATCTTCACTTATTTCCAAGAGTTCATCAAGCTATGCCTCTATTCCTCAAGGTTCACCCTTGTCCAATTCTAGGGACTACGAGTCACTTTCAATCGAGTGTCTTAAGAACTTACTCAAAGTTAAGGCTTTCTTGAGGCATGCTGGTCTTGTTGAGCCACATGCCCCACCGAGGGCATCGAGTCGTCGGTTAGGTCAGAGTCAATGGACCTCTCTAGCCCCTAAAAAACAAAGTCATGTGAGTTCCACTCCGTTGGCAAGCCGGCACCACCAATGTTCTCATCCTCCACCTTTCAGAGAATAGGCTCGACCACTGGATCGTCCATCCCATGGTTAGTTCAGATCTGACCCTCCTCAGGTCATTATATAGTCACCCACAGGTGCAGCTTCTTCACGCCGCCTTGGTCCCACATCATCAGTCGCAAATGGCCTATTGAGCCCTTGTTCTAACTCAGTATCCCCCAAGTCAGCCATATCTATCAGCTCCATACCCTCCGGCCGCACCTCCGGCTTCCAGTCATCTTTACCTTGGATATTTTGTGCACCAAGCCCCCGTTCTCCATTGTCATGCACCGACATCGGCTTTCCAATCCCCGACTCCTCCAGTCCAGGTCGCTTCTCAGACCGACCCGTATTATCCCCCGATTCAGGCCCCTATGTCCGCACCATCTCTCGATCCGGATCTAGCCATCTCGTAGGTTCAACCTGCCCCTAGTTCGATGCAACCCATATCAAATGCATCTCCTGCACTACAAATTATGCCATTAGTTATGAGGAACTAGCATACTTCCAAGGTCAAAACCCTTGAGTCAGTTGAGCTCGCCTTGCTTAAAGGCTAACTAACCACATTTAAAGAAACCATGGCTAAGATCGACATTCCAAATATACTTCCTCCAAGATCTTACCTCAAGGATGTTCTTGGGGATGTTGAACTTCTTCCTCTGGGTTTCGAAATCCCTCAGCTCGAAAACAAGTTTAATAGGAAAGGTGATCCTGAAAATCACATCGCTACTTACTTGTTAACTATTCCTGAACTTGAAGAGAAACTGCGTTGTCTGAAGGCCATGTTTCAGTAGACCCTACTCAGACAAGCTTTAACATGGGTTCGAGAGTGGTCTCAAAATACCAAAATCAAACTCCAGATGAGTTGTTTCAACGTTTTGTTAAGCTATATCGCGGGACCAAAGAGAGACCAATGATCCTCGGAGAATTGGTCTCCACCATACACAATCATGACGAGTTGTTCATAGACTTTGTCCAAAGATTTAGAGAGGTTGCATCAAACGTCATTGATTGCACACTTTTTGAAGCCTCTAAGATCAGTATGGTCATAGATAATGCGCCCCCGGAGTATAAAGTGTACTTCAGTAAAAGCATTTTCCCTTTCCCTTTTGACTCAATGCTCGAAATGATTTCACGTTATGAGAGTAAAAAGAAAGGACCCGAGATCGGTCATTGGTTACACTAGGCAAGAGCTTGATGAAACCATATTGGGGCAAGAGCCAAATAAAGTCATGATGGAACAAAAGCCCGACTACAATACAAATTCATCAGAATGTAAGTATGAAGAGATGACAATTGAAAAATTTGAAGCCGATCCCAAGTTAGGACCATCCTCAGAACCGCTAAGGGATATAGGTGGGGCTAACTTAGGGCAAGACCAGGAGATGTCATATGATATGAGTAAAGATGGATAAGTCTTACCCGATATCAATTTGATAAGGATTGACTAGTTAAGACTCATGCTCGAGTCTAAAAATCATCTAATATAGCCTTGGGGCACAAGAAGAAACCACCTTGAAAATGAAGACTGCAATGGTAGGGTGACGTATTTTACTATAAAAAACCAAATGATGAGAATTGCCTTAGCCCAAAGTCCATGATCCAAGAGAGAATGAAGAGCAACCTACCCCACAAGAATTTCCAATTGAAGTGGAAGAAATAAAATTGCAAAAGATTCAAGACACCCCTATCCTAAATAGCAGGCCAGAGGCAGATGACCCAAATCCTGAGGCTATGGATTCTCAAATTCCAATTGATGAGAATAACTGTAGAAAAAATTCTGAAACTCAATAAAAGGAGAAAACTTCAAGAAAATCTCGATTTCGGTTGAAGATAAGATCGCACAGAAAATTCAAGACATCCTTGTGACACATGTCACCACAAAAGAAAATGACCTAATAAATCAAATCTTTCAAATAAAAGAGTGGGTGACCCACATGAGGCTCAAGTCATCAATGAGCTCAACCGAGATCCTGAAGCTAGGGACTCCCAAGGTTACATTTGTGACGAATGCCTTAATCTCGATAGTGCATTCAATGAAGAAACGAAAGAGTCAAGCCTAGAGGATTATGTTGAACTATCATCTAAGATGAATCCAAAAGAATATCCATCCCCTCAAGAATGGATGAAAGAACTTGAACCTCTAGAGATTCTAAGAGACCCACCTGAGCAATCTTCGCTTGACTTCTTGGTAGACCCACTTATTTCGGATAAAGAGTTGAGCCTAGAGCATTCAATTACAGCTGTATCTAAGAATGATATAGCAATCAACACCGAAGAAGTGAGAGATCCAAATTTGATTATTCCTGAAGATCCAACACCTCAACAAGAGTTAAAAGAAATCGAGCCCCTAGAAGTTCTAAGGGGACCACCTGGGCCACTTTCACAAGATTTTCTGAGTAATCCGCCTATGTGGGATGAAGAACCAAACATTGAAGATCAAAATCATATTATTCCCTCGAGGGAAACGATCTAGAAAAGAAAACCCTACGGGGGTAGCCCGTAAAACCACTTAATAAGGGTACCCTCACTTAATAAAGCATGGGTAATGTGAGGCCCATGCCTTATCCCATAACTCCGAACATACCTCAAGGCCATCAACTCCTGAAGAGCAATATGAAGTTCCGACTCAAAAAGATTATCGAAAAGGCTTGGGGCGATCACTTACTCATCCCTCTCAAATAAGCTAAGTGGGGCATCCACTCTCTGCTTAGGCATCCTATTCCATGGCATCAATGGAGTCAAAAAAAAAAAAAAAGAAAGAAAGAAAAATGTGCTTAGCCAACCCAATAAGAGATTGAAGGACTAGGAAGTAAATAGTGACTCTGAATATGAAGATCAAGGCTCGAGTGAAGTAATCAAAGGAAGAAAAACTCTATAAAACTTCGACAACCGTTGTCAAGGAAGTACTAGATACCAACTAGGGGCAAGGAAAATCTAAGGATAACCAAGACTAGGACCTAGCTACCACCTGGAAGAAGGGAGGATGATCGTGCTTTTATCTATTTTCTAGGATGAAGTACCAAAAAGAAAAAGAAAAAGAAAAACACCATTGACTCTTCTTCATCTCCTCCTCTTTCTTCATATTCTTCAAAAAAAGCAAAAAGACAAAAAACAAATTCTGTCGGGATGAAAAAAAACAAAAAAAAAAAGGAATCCCGAGAGTTGGAAAAAACGCCATTGGGCTGAACACCCAAAAGAAACCCTGGGGTGGAAAAAAAATGAAAATATTATAAAATAGGAAAAATAAATCGGCCTGACCGAAAATCCGAAAGGAATTGGAAAAAAGGCTACCGGGTTGAACACGTGAAAGGGACCACGGGGCAAAAAATAAATAAATTAAACTTCTATATCTTTCATATCTTCTCCAAAATCTCTAGAAATTCTTCTCTTCTCATATTAGAATGGTTTCCAAAGCAAAAGTAAATTGAAGGAATCAGTCCAAATAAACCTGAAGAGCCTTGACTATTTGATCTTCAAACGAGTGGTAGTGGAGGAACAAAATTGGAAGTCTAAGTATATTCTGAGCACTCTGAGGTAGCATCCTATTTTATCCAAGACACTGGTTGACTTGGAAAACTAGAAAAATTATTCCGTGAATTGTGACATAAGAGCCAAGATTGGAAGATGAGGAAGTACTTGGTGACTCCTTGCCCTGAAAGTCCTAAGTAGAGGCTCAACAAGCTCATGTGGAAAAAAAAGGTGAGTAAAAATAAAAAGAAAATAAAAAGACAAAAAAGGTAAAAAAAGAAAAAGAAAAAAAGAAGAAGAGAGGAGGGCTCCATGGTAGCATGAGCCTAAACTGCTTACCAAACTTGTTTTATAAAATTTTCATCCATCTTCAAATTTTTCCTTATGTATTTCATGAGTTTTTAAAAACCTTAATTTCTTTGGTTAAAACATAGCTCGAAACTCTATTTCTGTTTAAAAATTCAATTTATCTTCAAAACCTTCTAAAATGTTTTAAAAAACGAAAGAGTTTCATGGAGGCTTGGATATGATGCGTCCAACCCCACCATATCCTGGATTGCCATGCTTGCAAACCCTTAGGAAAGTAGATATCAATCCATAGGTTCGCAAACAAAAAAGCCTGAACATGTGGACCCTAAGAATCAGAATCAAAGGTGAATAAGAAGTTCAATTAACCAGAAATTCATCATCCCATCATTTCTTCTAAATCAAAATCCTATTCGAATGGAGAACCAGACCCCAAGAAAAAGATCTATAGTCGAAGATGATTGCACTAGTAGCTTCCCAGGGACCATTGGAGTAACTACAACAAGAAGTGTCACCGTTCAAAGATTGCACGGTTCATGCTGATTGTCACTTCAAATATCGATCGTTGGAGACCTCCTAACTGCACTGACTCAAAGATAATAGTGTCAATTCGATGTCTTACAGATCAAAAGCATCCATCAGTGTACCGCCAGCCCAAAGGGTACTGATCATTCAAAAGAATGATCATTCCAAAAATGTTTTCCTTTCCACCATTGCTCAGGTGTCTACTTCTTTGCCATTCACCTGGTGCCCTAGGTGAATGCTAAAGAAGGGCAACTGTAGACCACCTCTCGAAAGTCTGGCTAGGGAAAATCATATTAACCTCGATTTTGAGCCTAGAGGACCACAAAAACCATAATATACCATAGGCACCCTAGACCCAATATAATTGCTCCAAAACTGCACAAAACATATCCCAACTTGAAGTAGACCCCGAGAGCTTTCCAACAGTCCAAGAATCTCTGAATCGGACTTATGGATAAAAATATCCAACAAATGATAGTTTAGTCCTTGTGAGACCCAAGTGTTGGGCTGCAGGCCGGGCCGTGATTCAGCCTGTCAGGCTCAGTCGCGGCCTGTTGATGTAGTAAGCACGTTTTGTTTAATTAGCTAAGGCAAAAACTTCAAAATAAATAAAAAAATATCGAAAATATTCCAAAAATATCAAGAAAAATTACCAATTGAATCCTATGAGTACCTCCCTCCATAATCCAAAAAGAAGACTAGAAAATTCCTAAAATATTCCTAGAAAATTAGAAAATTCCCTAAAAAAATCCACAAAAAATCCTAGAATTCATATTCAAAATGAGGAAATTCTCCTCCAATCCTAAAATTACTAGCTTTTCTTTATGCCTTAGGAACCCTAGATTTAATAATTTTAGCAAGCATAAGGTATCCACAATTGGAGATGAAGTTAGAATGGCGATCTTATTCCAGCCCGAAACTCCGGGTTTCGGGTCCATACAAGTAAGTATTTCTTTCATTGCTTAATTTAGTTTATTTTTCTTTATTTAATTCTCTACTTTATTTTATTTTTTTCTAGAAATTAATTTATTATTAGAGTTAATTAAATTTAGAAGCAATTTTTAGGTCGAACTATGGATTTGGAGCTGGAGCTACCAATGGACTCAGAAAAAGACCGGATCTGTATAGACTTGGGATTTTTCTGAGCCCATAATTCAAGTAACCCCACTTTCTCTACCTTTTTAAAAGATAACTCAGGTTTTTGTTAAGATTTGAGCAGATCTTATCTCAGGGATCGTCGCAGATTAGAGAGTAAACAAGAAAACATCTTGTTTTGGTTTAACAAATGGCTTGGTGACACTCCCTTCTCATCTATTTATCTTGCCCTGTTTGCTAGAGTTTTTCAACCTGATGTAAAAATTTTGGACCTAATTTCTCCTTCTCCCTGCAGTAGTAAGGTCTGGAACATTGACTGCCTTTACAATAGGCCACCGGACCTGGTCATTTCGTAGCTGCAAAATCTCCTTCTTCAGCTTGAACAAGTTTACATTTCTCCTAATTTGGAAGACCTGATCATTTGGGAATCTGAAAATGATGAGCTATTTCAAGTTAAATCAGCGTATATGCTCCTTTTCATGTATCAGGTCCACAATATTGATACCACACTAGGTTCTATCTGGAAATGGCATATTCCAGTTAAAATCCAAGCTTTCCTTTGGGTTGCTTGTCAAGGGAAATGTTTAATGGTGGACAACAGGCCAAAGACGGGTAAAATTATTTCTAACATATGTTTGACGTGCAGAAATGATGAAGAATTTTGTACTCATCTTTTCCTACACCGTCCTTTTGCTTCTAGCTTTTTGTACTGGGCTTTTTCCTACACTGTCCATTTGCTTCTACCAAAAAAAGAAGAATTGTGATTTGGAAAATTTTAAAAAGTGTTGTCTTATAGCATATTTGGAGAACCTTTGATGGGGTATCACAAAATATTTGGAGAACCTTTGATGGGGTATCACAAAAAACGAAATAGGAGAACCTTTGATGGGGTATCACAAAATATCGAAGGGGTAAAATCTTGTATCTTACAATATCTATGGAATTGGCTCTCCTCCACACCTAAAGGACGGGGTGCTCTTCGGACTAACATTTATGTCAATCTGGAATATTTGGCTAACTCATTTTTACTCTATAGCCGTCCCCATAGAACTTGGATTGAACCTCTAGAAGATTGCCTCAAATTTAACTTTGATGGCAATTCCTTTGGAAATATGGGGCCTGCAGGTATTGTAGGTATTGTTAAGCTTCTTCGCAATAGCTCAGGATTGGGTTTTTTTCTCTTTCTTGGGTCCATGAGGCTCTTCAACTGCCAAGCATCCTGAAATGGCTGCTTTCCTTTAACGCCTTCAAATTATTATTGAGAGGGGATTCAATGGAGATATTATAGTTGAATGGGATTCCCTTAATATTATCAAGTGGTGTAGAAGAGAGCAAAGGATCCCTTGGTCCTTATTTACCCTCTGGTTAAAAATTCAAGATTGTTATTCCCTGCCTAATTTGAGGATTTCTTTGGGCCACACCATGCGCGAAGCCAATGATGCTGCTGATGGCCTTGCTAAACTTAGTGTTTCTCTTCCCTTTTTGTAAGTTTCTAATGATTTGATCCAATCCTTGTAATCCCATGCTCTTAAAGCTTCTTTTTAATAAAAGCTCATAACATTTGTCAAAAAAAAGAAGGTGCTAGAACCTTATCCCTCAGCTTCGTTAACCTAATCCCATAAAAATCCCTTTTTATGGAAAATGTTATAAAATTTAATTTAGTGTTATATAATTATCAATCAAGAATCATACTTTTCTCCTTTTAAAGCAATCAACCGGATCTCTACACACCTTCTAAATGGCTTCCTCAACAAGCCATCTTATTTCATAAGAGAGAAGCGAAAGAGTAGGGCATCCCATTCATGGATGACATAAGTGGGCCCCCCATGCCTCACATAAGTGGGCATATTGTGGTAGGCCCCATTAAATCATGGACCCCATAATCTTAATTAAATTTTAAATGAAGAAATTAACTTTTAGCTAATCACAAATATTTTATTCTTCACTCTGAATATTATATACCAAAAATTAAATTTTTGCTAATTTAAAAATCAATTTTGGTATAATAAAATACCCAGAGCCTTTTAAAAATTCATATTAATATTCTAAAAATCATTTAAAAATATTAATTATTTGAAAATTATTTTGATGGAAATTAGATGCAACTTTGTTAAGGAAATGCGAATATACTGAGGCACTCCATCTCTACTAGTGACTTATGTCCCACACTCACTTTCTCAAACTAACCCAATAGTTCCCATGACCCACAGTCCAATTAATAGGTGATGAGAAAACAATCGTAGTCTATAGACTACAGGTTCCCCCAAAGGATAAGCATAGGTCACATAAACATGTGTACCCTTATCACAATTCGTGCATGGGGGCTCTCTCTCGCACATGTACATGCAACAACCTCAATTGTATCTACTTCCCAATAGGGGTCTTGTATATACATGCCATACAATGATCATGATGAGGATTTGACCCTTATCCCTTCAGGTTTTGTAATCGCACACATGGGTCACTTCGTCCATCGACCAATTGCCTAGGGCATCTCTCGAACCCCATCAAGGGGTAGCCCTAAAAATCGTAGTTGTATTATATGCCTAGGTCTATATTGTTTTGGAACTCAACTCAGCCTAGCTCATCAAGCTTAATATGAGTCTTGGTATCAATGTTGCCTACTTTAGCCCCTCTGGACTATACTCCCACTGGAGTTATTATTCTACTATTATAAAATTTCATTACATGCTCTTGTAAGGCCTTTAAATGGGTATAAAATCCCAACATCTCCCATTTAGCCTTTGAAGGTTTTACAATCTCTATTCCTCGCTCTCTATTAACCTCATCTCATGTACATGTTTAATACAATTATTTGCTATTTCCCCCTTTGTCAAAGGGTCTACTAACATTGCCTCTATGGGAAGATATGCAACCTCTATCTCTCCAAATCGTACCTCATTTCGAGCATGATAGTAGTATGGCTGATACGCTTGGACTTCTTATGAATGTGTAGCTCCTTAGACACAAATTGCAGCTTGTTTATTGTAGAAGATTGTTACACAATGCCTCAACATTATGGTTCTTTGATTTCCAAGAAACATAACCACCACTAAGCATGAACACATATTCAAATGCGGATTTCATGTCATCAGGGTCACTTAGATAACTTGCATATATATATTCCCTTGCACAATAATTATTGATCCTCATCATATGTAAGTGCATAATTTTCATTTTCTTTTAAATATCTAAGGATTCTCTTAACTGCCTTTCGACGGTCAATTACTGCATTGCATTGGAATCAACTAATCATGATCATGGCAAAGGACAAGTTTGGTCTTGTTCAGGACATAGAATACATAAGAGATTCTACTGCATTGCAATAGGGTATTCTTTCCATGGTCTTTTCTGTCATCGTCATTAAGGCACATTTGTCGACTAAGTGTTTTCTTCTTGTCAGTAGGGTTAGATATGGGCTTACACTTATCGGTTTCAAACTTTCCTAGTACTCTTTTGCAATAGGTTGATTGGGAAAGTTGAATGGTTAAATTTGCTCTATTTCTTTTTATCTTGATGCTCAACACATATGAAGCTTTCGCTAAATATTTCATGTTAAAGTATCATGAAAGGAATGATTTTGTTTCCACCATAAGGGTCATTGAGCTACTAACTATTACCATATCATCCACATAAAGCGATATGAATACAACATCACTCCCACTTATGTTGTTATAAATGCAATAGCCTTCCTCATTCGAGGTAAACCCTACTTTGGACAAGGTTTTTTGAAATTTGATGTACCACTGTCACGATACTTGTTAAAGGTCATAAATGGATTCATGAAGTTTACAAAATAGGTTCTCCTTTCCTTTATCTTTGAAACCTTCAGGTTGTTTAATGTATATCTCCTTTTCTAGTTCCCATTGAGAAAGGTTGTTTTCACATCCTTTTGATGAAGGTCAAAATCAAAGTGGGTAGCTATGGCTATCAGGATCTAATGGATGGAATTTTTGCAACTGGAGAAAATGTTTCATCATAGTCAATACCCTCCTTTTGGGTGAACTCTTTGGCTACTATTCTAACCTTATATGTTTGTAATTTCCCCTCTGAGTTCAAATTCTTCTTGAAGACCCATTTTCACTCAATCGCCTTACAGTTTTGAGGTCGAGGCACTAGTTATCAAACATGGTTTTGGGTTATGGAATAGTATTCTTCATTCATGGCTGCAACCCAATGGCTCTTTTTCAAGAAAAGTTATGACTTCTTTGTATGTGGTTGGCTCATGGTCTGGTTCGTCCCTAATTATTTCATAGTATTCTCCATGTAGATAAAGAGCTGGGGTGGTCTGCTATATAGTTACTCCTCCTAAGGGGTTGTGGTTCAGGTTCTTGAGACACAACCTTGTCATTAGCCATATCATAAAGATCACCCTTATTGTAACTAGTCTTTGCTTCAAGGAACTCATCCTCAAAGAAGTTGCGTCCTTGCTTTCTTTGATGGCCCCATTCTCAAGGTTGCAAAATCGATACCTCTTACTGTGGTTTGGGAAAGCAATAAAGATACATTTTACAGTCTTGGGATCAAGTTTGGTTCTATTTTGGTAGGAGATTAGGACACGGGTAGAACAACCCCACACTCTAAGATGTTCAAGGGACAGAGTAGGACCAATGAATATTTTGTGAGGAGTAAGAGGAGCATCTTTAGTGGGTGTACAGTTAAGAATAAATCATCCAACCAATATTGCTTCCCCCATAAAATTCTAGGGAGAATTTAACATATACTCCCATCACACTTTTTACAATATCTATCAAGGTCTTATTTTGTCTCTCGGTTACCCCGTTTTGTTCGGGTGTGTATGGCATGATGTATTGATGTATAATTCTATAATTTACACACAAATCCTTGAAGAGTTGCGAGGAGTATTCATCACCCCTATTTGTCCTTAGGACTTTATCTTTTGGTTGGTTTGATTCTCTACATCGGCTTTAATTTCCTTGAATCAGTCTAAAGCTTCGGATTTTAAGTGCAATAGGTAAATATGGCCAAATCGCGAGTGGTCATCAATAAACATGACGAAGTATCTTTTGTAGCTCTTAGTTGGCATATTCGTGGGACTACATATATTGCTATGGATGATTTCTAAAATATTAGAAGCTCGTTTTGCTCTGTTGGTAGTTTTCTTTATTATTTTGCCTTGCATGCATGATTCACACACTTTGGATAATTCCCCTTTGTAATTTTCTAAAAGCCCATATTTCTTTAATCTTTCCATTCTTTTGTAACTTATGTGCCCTAATCGCATGTGCCATAAATAAGCATCATTCTCGTGAGTGGGAGACGAGATATAAGCAATTTCTTCTTTTATTTCAATAGAAAATAAGTTATCCTTAAGAAGGCCAGTCATAACAATTTCACCAAAGTTGTTGATTGTCACTTTATTAGGAGAGAATGTTGTGACATACTCAGCCTTACAACATTAGCCAACGTAGGGACCGATTTCAAGAGCATAAAAGTGTTTTTTTTAAGAACAATAGTCTTTTTATTCTTCATTTCTAGCTTCGTAGTCCACAATGACATAATTTCGGTCATTTGGTTTTCTCTCATAAAATTTGTTGCTCCTTGGGCCCCAAAAGCTACGGCATTTATCTTTGGTGTTTGACACATGGGTTGTAGCACTAGAGTCAAAGCACCAAGATGCACCTCTACGATCAACTACCATGCTCTTAAAGACTAAACATGCATGTTCCCTATTTCCGACATTGTTTCTAATGAACTTGTTGTTCTTAGCAATGTGACTGATCTTTTTACAGACATAACATTCCCTTTTCTCCTTTATAGGCTTATTATTTTCTTGTTCTCTCTCCACCTTCTTCATGTCTTCAGTTTTTTTTTTTTTTAATTGTATTTTCCTTTCCCCCTTTTTGGTTTGAAATAGGATTTAGAGTTTACCATGTACACTAAATCTTTTGGTGCCAGTGTATTGCGCATATTATCTCTCCTCATCAACTCTCAGAAAGGCCACAAGCTCCTCTAGCCTAGGAGCAGTCTCTCTAGCAACAAGAGAGGTGAAAAGTACCTCCCATGAGGCGGGGAGAGCATTTAGAAGGTGAACCACTTACATATGTTCATTAGGCCGCATGTCGATCTCCTTCAATTCACGAACCAAGCTATGAAAGCGTGAATGTGATCGACGATCTTCCCTCCTTCCGGCATCTTCAAATCAAGGTATCTTTTCATTATAAGTGTCCTTCTCACGAGGGATGAATCAACAAATTATTTTTTGAGCCTCGCATGCATTGCTTTTACGGTTTTGATGGTCTCATATTCCAAAGCATACGAATCGTGCATATCCACGAATAGGATATGCCTAACAAGCATAGTTTTGCACTCCTACTTGGCATAAGCATCTCTCGTATCCTAGGATGCATTCCCTTTATGTTGAGATGGTGGAGCCTCGGTTAAGATATAATGTAAACCTTCCTCATAGAGTATATAACTGATCTTGCGCTTCTACGAGGAATGGTTTGTTCTATCAAACCGTACGGTCCTTAGTATTTCAGCTATAAAACTCTTTGATGACATGCTTTCTTGTCCCAAGAATACAAAAATAACAAAATAAAAATCTAGTAGCAAGAAACCTTTACTCAGATACCAATGAAAGTGAACGATGAGAACTAGCACAATATATATAATTCAAAATTTTATTTTGCAATAACGGTTAAGATGCTTATATATGTCAAAGAATTATTATTACTCACATATATAAGAAAAATAAGGTTTGAATTTTCACTTGCTGTCACTTTTCAAAACATTCTTCGTTACATAAGTAAAATTACATCAACAGAGGTTGGGAACAACAAAAGCACAAGAAAGTAGAAAATAAGATTGTGTGCCAAAAGATTATCTCTAATAGACTTTGTACACCCCAGACCGGGTCTCTTCCACCAATGGCACACATGATCTTGGTCTTTCTTGAATCTTAGTAAATAGAAAGCTTGGCTAAACCCTCTAGTCAAAATATGAGAGCATCTATGCTTAGGCTGGGCCTCTCCTATTTCTTTTAAGTATATGGGACCCCTTTCTTATTAACCACATAGGGTTGTGCTCCCTTACTTTTTGTTCTAAGACTTAGAGAGAGAAAATGGTAGTGAGAAGGTGCCATGCCACCTATACGAGTGAGAGAAAAGAGAGCTCTAGGTTAGGGCGTGTGGTTTTGAAACCCCAATGAGATATATTTATATTAATGAGGTTAAAGTTTGGGATTTATGGTTTAATCAAACTTATGGAGATTCAATCTTGACTATTGATCGTAAGTGACCTGTGGGATGAGTGATCTTAGCCATACAATCTTTAGATAAACTATCGTGATCTAGTGGAAGGTATTATAACCTTATCCCATAGCTTCTTTAACCTAATCCCATCAAAATCCCTTTTTATAGAAAATGCCATATAATTTAATTAAATATCATATGATTATCAATCAAGAGTTATATTTATCTCTTTCTTAACTATCAACCTAATCTCTACATACTAGATGGCTTCCTCAACAAGAGAGTGCACACTTATCGCAATTGGTGCATGGGGGCTATCTCACGCACATGTATATTCAACACCCTCAATGGTGTCTACTTCCCAATATGGCTATCATATGTATATATTGTGCGATGGTCATGCTGTGGATTTGGCCATTATCCCTTCAGTCTTACTAATCACACACAAAGGTCACTAAGTCGCTGAGCCAACTGTTCTGGGAATCTCTCCGACCTCATCAAGGTCTATCCCAGCAAACCCTTCTCGGTTGTATTATATACCTAGGTCTACAGGGTGGTAGAACTTGACTCGGCCTAGCTCATCAAGTCTAGTCTAAGTCTTTGCATCAATGTTGTAAACTTCGGCCCCTTTGGACCATACTCCCATTGGAGTTGTTATTCTACTATAATAAAGTTTCATTACATGCTCTTGTAAGGCCTTTAATGGCCACACAATCCCAACATCTCACACTATTCCTAATTTGATATGACTCGGGCATTCCAAAAAAATATTTTGAATTTTTTTCGGTAGCCCTACTTTTCTATTTTGTTAGAGTTTTATCTGAAGTTTAATTTTTATTTTTGTAGATTTTTAAAAATAATAAAATAAAAAAATTTAGATTTAATACTTGCATATTCTATTTTTCGATGCATCTTAGGTTAGTCTTGCTGTCATACTGTATGCTCGTCGCACATGTTACACCTACCACATTTGTCTGTCTTACACAAAAAATCACGCACATTCCAATTTAAAAAGGCTTTATTTCAAAGACTTTCTAAAGCGTGCAGTTGGCATACTGATGCATTCGTAGGTGTAGAGATAAGGTGCACCTTCAAATTTTATCATGGTATATAATTTTGATGTAAAAATGTTCTTAGGATTATCTCAAAATCTACTTTGATATCTAATTATAAAATTTTAAATTTCAAAAATGGTTAAAATCAAGTAGATATATGAACATATAAAAATCTTAAAAATGGACGGTGTAGATAAAATGTTGTAAAATGCACTATTTCTAAGACTTAAAATCTTTTTATTTTTCATGGTCATACATATTGATGTCAAGATGATCAATCAAAGGGTTTTTCAACATTAA
>NW_006498320.1:1605353-1635638 GCF_000471905.2 Amborella trichopoda
GTGCATCCGTAGCTCTACATTATAAGGTTGCATCCTTATATAAACTTTTTCCTTTTCTAAAACCCCCAAGATTGGCATTTAGGTGGAGAGGAATCCACATTTCATGCCCGGGGCAGTTGGGGCTGTGCTAGCATTCATGTGAACACCCCTACATGATTCCCTGACCTCTAACAACCCACATGTATTGAGCCCTCGCCTTCATCGATTGTTAGCAGCTTGGATCTTACATGGGCACCCATCTGAACCTACCTTGTTTTAAGCTTATATTATGTAGGAGCCCTTGACTAGATCCTGACTTACCCATAGTTCACTAAGTCAAACCTTTTCAAACTTTTTGTGTACCTTTCTTGTGCATCTCAGGGTAGGAGTCATGTCTACAGTCCACGGTGACTCGGACATTAAGTCCATTGCTTCCTCGAGACTATCTATGAAAGTGGACGATGTGAACTAGCACAGTTTTTGTAGTTTTAAAATTTTCTTTCATGATAACAGGCTCAGCTAAGCTTTGAGGTTAAGAAATTGGGCCATGAGGAACTTTACCCAAAAGCGTGTAGTGAATTTTTCATGCAAAATGAAAACTCAGCGTCCATCACTGCATAACAGAAAACTGCTTAGTTGGCTCCATGGTTACATGAGCTAAACCTGGTTACTTCTTTGTTTTAAAAAATCTCCCTTTCTTTAGAGTGCTCTTTTCAATTTATTAATTTTTAGTTCTTAATTTTTAATTTCTTAATTTTCAATTTTCAATTTTCATAATTTCAATTTCGTGAGTCTTAATCTTCGAATTCCAAGGGCACGAACAATCCTAATTTGGATGCTTTAAAATATCATGTGTTTGCCGTTTTCAAAACTTTAATATCTTTTTTTTTAAGTCGTAACCCGGAATAAAAGCTTCTCACTGTATTCAAAACCTTTCTAAAAATATATTGTCGAAAACGAAGGTGTCAAATCTGTGCTCGGTGATGATGATCAAAAGACGTGCGAGACTAACTTGCCCCGAAAGGGATGTGGGTTGAAAGGTATCATGGATTGGAAACTACAACATTCAAACTTCCCTAAAACCCACAAATTTCTCTAAGATCCCTTAGTCTCCTAATCATCCAGCCTATAGCCCAAAAGCCCTTGGTAACACCCTAGGCACAAGGTAACTTGTAATTTACTTAGCGGGGAATTTTGCACCTTCTCTTCTAAGAACGATTTTCCAACAATGTTTCAAACACCAAGAGCTTTGTCTTCCTTGAGATTTGATACCACAATCTCAACCGACAAAACGGAGCTCTCAGAGATCACCCCGACCGATGGGTTAGGCTCACCTCCAAGTCTAGGAGACCACGTGCCACGGGCCGACTGTTGTCAGGCATTCATTCAATGACTCTGCTTCAAAAATCCTTTTGTTTGACTCTGTACTGCCCTCACTCTTTGCCTCAGGTGTCTATTTCTTTGCTTCCCATCTTGCACCACGTGTTTACAAGATAAGCGACAAAGAGGGGCAACTGTAGACACCCTATTCCTGGATAAGAGAATTCCACGAAGTGAAGACCCAGGAACCATAACAACCTCAAAGCCATCCAAGAACCATAGGTCTTAGGATCACCAGACCTTAGAAATAAATCCGTACACAAATTCACTCCTTTAAAACATCAATAGCTTGCTAATACCTAGCTAAAATTCTGGAATATAGAGATATTAATAACAATCTAGAGAGAAAAAGTAATAGAGAAGTAATGGAAACAAATTGACTTCTCAATATATGATGAATGTATCCCTTGCAAGGCTATAGATGTACCCTTGAGCTTAAGGCACCTCTAAATACTTGATGAAAGATATAAAGAATTAGAGTGTTGAGAGAAAAAGAGAGGTGCCCCACACTATACTTCCCCAACCCTACATCCATGTATATAGTCATCTTGCTTCAACAGTTAGAAAATAATAAGTGGAGGAGTTTCTAAAACATGGACTAAAAGGGACCATGTAAAGATGCGATGTTTTGGTCATTTGCAAAATGTTAATAAAGAACACTTTAGTTTTTTCAAAACTATCCCATAATTTGTGGAATAAATCCCTACGCACAATACTCATACCTAACCTTGCCCCTTTTCACAAGGGAAGATTATTAAGAAATCGTTCAGTAAGGGGGAAATGACTCATGAGCTTGTGAGTTTGATCTCCTTAGACATCGATGGGACTTTTCAATGTCAAAACTTGTCATACCTTATATTATTACATTGAATTGATGACTTCTTTAGGTTAATATATATCTTCCTAATTCATGATGAGTCAAAAGCCCTATAAATCTTAAAAGTATATGAAAAAGAAATAGAAAACCCATCAGATAGAAATATCAAAGTACTTAGAACTGACGAGGATATGAATTTACTTTAGAAGCCTTCGATACTTGTAGTAATGAAAATGTTAGTATATAAATCACGCTTTGTTGGCCCTCGACTAGGGGTGGCAATGGGTCGGGTTTGGCTGGACCTGGGACTCGAATATATTTGGGTCCAGATTTTGGACCCGGACCCGACTTAGGTCTATCCCGTCGGGTCCCAGGTCTGGTCACGTCCATTACCACGCTTATTATGAGCTTCCTTTTTTGTAGCCTACAATGGTGAACAACAAATAACTAATTTTTGAGGGGTGGGCGATTAGAGAGAGGGTGAGAGAGACAATCGAGATCCAGAGAGAGAGTTATATCTCCAAGAAACTGAGAGAGGGAAATTGTAGAGAGGGAGGATGGCGAGGGGGTTTGGCTGTTTAGGGAACTAGAGAAAGACGAAAAGTATTGAAACAATTTTAGGGTTGGGGCTTTGGCCTTTGGGTAAACTAAAAATTCAAGTCCGGGTACCTATCTTGTTGGGTATAGCAGGAACCATACTTGGAACTGGGACTATCTAGGTATCCTTTATTGAATCCATACTTGGACATGTGTCAGGTATACCTAGCTGGTATGGGTCTGGGTCGTGTCCGGTCCATTGCCATCCCTACCCTCGACCTAATGCCCTCGAGATTGATAAATACCATTATAGAAAAAAAATATGTGATTGCCATCATATCATCGGACTAGGGACCAAATGTATTTTACTAAAATAGGAATTACCTAAACCTAAGCATAATAAGAAAAGAAGTGATGAAAGGGATGAGTTTAAACAAAACTAACTTTCAACACTCTTAGTAAAGAGAGTTAAGGGCCCATCACCTATTTCGTAACCCTGAAAAATTTGTCTCGTTAAAAACCCTCTTTTAAGTATTTGGCAAAAAAAAAAAAATCACGGAAGAGAGAATCTTGGCCTTCTTATGTTGAGACGATCAAGTCCTTGGGAAAAACACGTTCAGGCATAGGAAAACTAAAGCCCAATGCCAATTTTTTCAGCTAAAACCCAAGCCTGCACAATCTTGAATCGAAGAAGATATTTAAAACTAATATGGAAATGGATATTTGAGTTCATGCTTATCCCAGCTTGAAAAAGATTAGCATTATAAGGAAACTTTTGGGAAAAAGTACCACCAAAAGCCCGAAAAAAAAATTCCAAGGAAGTTCTGGTACAATTTTATCTGCAACAAAACCTTCCACACCTAGAACTTTAGTTAAATTAGTTCCAACATGGTAAGAAGGGATTGTGTACTATGAGACGATTTATTTTTGTTACAAGGAGGTTATAATTACGCCTAGTCATTAGATGTCAATTTAGATGATCTGAGGTGTTAGATTTAGAAAGATGTCGAGTCTAGAGAGAAAAACTATCTTGATCAATTCTCATTAACCATGAATGAAACCCTAAAAGGGTTTATATACAAGTACATATTTAATGTAGACCACATTATCCCTACACAAATATACAATAACAATAAAAGACAATTGAAATTATATATGTTATTTTTGTATATATATTATTACCCCCCTTCAAGCTGATGCGGACATGAGGAAAGCATTAGCTTGTCCACTAAAAAATCATGGCTACTCCGAGTAACAGATTTGGTGAAAATATAAAGAAACATAAAGAAGAAATAATGTACCATCAAGATAGCGATCACGAATATAATGATATTAATGATGACCCAAGAAACACACAATATCCTGTAGTAGAACGACAAGTGTCTAGATCACCTGCCCAATCTGCATCTGTATATGCACTAAGATCTAAAGAGGATGTGGAGTCAAAGAATAATCCATGCATAGAAGTACCTCGAACATAAAGTAAAATTCGAGGAACTGCGGATAGATGTGGTCGTCGAGGATCTGAAACAAATTGGCTCACAACATGGACAACATATGCAATATCTTGGCACGTCGTAGTAAGATAGATGAGGGAGCCAACAAGTTTGTGATACAACGTAGGCTCAAGAAGAGGATCTCTAAAATGTGCAGAAAGTTTAACATTGAGTTCCCTGGGTGTATCAACAACCTTCGCATCATTCAAACAGGTACTGGAAACAAGATCAAGTGTATACTTCTGTTGATGGATGTAAATGCTACGTTTAGAGGGAAAGATCTCAAGGCCAAAAAAAAAAGATACTTCCCCAAGATCCTTTATTTGAAATTCTTCTTGCAATTGTAGCTTCACATCCTTGATGGAAGTGAAATCATTGCCAGAGATAACAATATCATCAACATATAATAAAATAATACAAATTCCATGCTGTGTGGTACGAATAAACATGGAGTGATTATGACTACTTTGAGTGAAGGCAGTTGCAATAATGACAGCCCAAAAATGCTCAAACCATATACGGGGAGCTTGTTTGACACCGTAAATTGCGTTACGATCGACAAACTAATGACTTATCTTCAGAAACAAACCCAGGTGGTTGACACATATAAACTTCTTCTTGAAATTCACCATTAAGGAATGCATTTTTTATATCCATTTGCCATATGGGCCACTCACGAATAGACACAAGTGCAATAAAAGTACAAATAGTTGTCATCTTAACAACTGGAGCAAAAGTTTCTTCATAATCGATGCCATGCTCCTGAGCATAAACCTGAGCAACTAATCGGATTTTGTGCCGATCAAGAGTGCCATCAGCTCGTAACTTTATTTTATAAACCCATTTACTACTAATGACATGCTTTTCTGGGGGCAATGAGACCAAATCCCAACTGTGATTGGCCTCTAAAGCTGCAATTTTCTCATTCATAGCAATACGCCAACATTGGAAGTTAGATGCTTGAGAATAAGAACATGACTCATGAAACAATGGATTAGTGATGGTTGCAGGAGAACATGTATGGGATGGGTTAACCATTGGTAAGTTAAGACGATCAGGTGAAATGGGCTTTCGAAGTGACTGTCGAAGGAGAACATGACCGGTTGAAGGATCAACAACTAGAGGTGATGCATGATCAACACTTGACAAGGATGGCTCATCAGAGTTAGTTACTGAATGTGACAATCCATGATTTGCATGATAATGAGGAGGAAGAATATCGAAACTAGGAAAAAAGGAAAACTCACATCCATGTGTAGTTGAATTAGGGTGTGGGCAGTATTAGTGAAAGGGTATGTGCTCGAAAAATGTAATATGCCGAGATATTCTAATACGATTAATAGAAAGATCAAAACAATGATATCCTTTTTGAGTTGTTGAATAACCTACAAACATGCATTTGACAAACTTTGGTGAGAGTTTATCATGGGTAGAAGATAGTAAAAGTATAAAGTATGTGCACCCGAACACATGTAAATGTCAGCAATCAGGGGGTTTTTTAAAAAGTTTTTAAAATGGTGACACATTTTGTAAAAGCAGTGTAGGAAGAAGATTAACAAGATAGACAACAGTAGACATCGCTTCAGCTCAAATGTTCTTTGGGGAATGAGAGCAAATAAGAAGAGAACGAGTGGTTTCAAGATTATGGTGATGTTTTCTTTCAGCAACTCCATTCTATTCCGGGGTATGAGGACATGGATGTTGATGAATAATATCATTTGTACGAAGATATGCTTGAAATTCATTAGAGTTGCAAATTTGCAATGAAAATTTTGCATATGAAAATTTCAGAGATCCAATCATGGATGATTAGGCAAAGTGAAAATGGGTTACCGACCTTCACAATTTGTGAGCAGCAACAGAGAAGAGATGCTCGGATCTTTGTCGCTTTGATACCGTGTTAGATTTAGAGAAGATGTAGAGTCTAGAGAGAGAAAGTATCTTGATCAATTCTCATTAATCATGAATGAAACCCTAAAATATATACAAATACATATTTAATGTAGACCACATTATCCCTACACAAATATACAATGATAATAAAGGACAACTGAAATTATACATGCTATTTTTGTATATATATTATTATGGGGTGTGTCACGAAGTTCGAGAATTTCAACTTTAGTTAAGGTAGTTTTTACATGGTTAAAGAAGGGATTGGATACTATGAGACGATTTATTTTTGTTAAAAGTTACAATTACCAATAGTCATTAGATGTCTAATTGAATGGCATACGGTGTGTCACAAAGTTCGATCTTAAAAAAAAATAAAAATAAATTTGTCTAATCAATGACACACAAGCACTCGATTTAAAATAATAATGGATAAGAGTGATTGTGACCTCTTTATGCTAAAAGTAGACGATTTCTCTTTGTACTTTTCTATTAAAGAAGGAGGCTAAAGAAAGACATCTAACTAAAACTTTACTTGCGCAACTTGGATTCCCAAGGGGAAGCTTATGATCCAAGTGCCTTGAAACTCCAAATCTAACTTTTTCATTACGAAAAATACACATTTGGTAACCTTAAATTAAAGGGTGTGGTTTGTATAAAGCTGAGGCCCCTAAACAATTAAAGTAAGGCGCACCTTTAAATAGTGTTGATATATGTTGTTATAGAATTAGAAATTTTTATGATGGCTTAAAAATTTATTTTCGTATCTTATTATAAAATTTAAAGATTAAAAAATAGTATGGATTGAGCAAATCTATGAACATTTGAAAGTCTTGAAAATTGATGATCCAGATAACATTACAAGATACACCATTTCTAATACTTGAATTCCATTTTTTCTCACGTCCGTAAATCGAATTAGGGATTTTTCAGCATCGAAACAACCTCTTTTAGTGCATTTTTAAGGTGCGCCTTTATTTGATTGTTTAGGGCCTCCCCTTTATATAAACTTTTTCCTAAATTAAATTCTATTATTTTCGTATTGAGAAGTTGCACTGAGTAGGTCTTATGCCGACGAAAATAAACTATACTCTCAATGGAGCATACTATACACACTTTTAAATAGTAGCACAAATAGTGTCAATGGATTGCTCTTCTACCATGAATATCATCTCACAGAAGTCATACGGAAAGGCCTACTATGACTACATTTTTTTTTTTCTTTAACTATTTAGTTCTTTTATGCCATAGTTCTTTTGAATTCGACGCATACGAAAAAGTGAAATTGGGCAAATTGGATTATGGTAAAGGGAGGAAACTGAAGCATATTTTACTCCCCTCAACATTCATTCATTCCACCATCCTCCAGGCTGTGCTGTATAGTTGAATCGAGATATTTATTTAGGTAAAGTGATCATGCTTCTTTTATTTAAAATCTCTGCAAAATTGTTGTTTGATCAATTCATTCCTAACCATCACGCTTCTCATATTGATCAACTTGAATTGAGCATGATCATAAAAGTTTCCTCTAATATCATCAGATTTTGTTGTCAGCATTTAAAATAGGTGGCTGATCATACTGTATTAAGTTCGTTGTCATGCGATCTATAATCTAGTTTCAAGGGTCAAACCATTGATGATTAGCGGCCTTTCGAGACTCGGCCAGGTCTACGTGTACTCGAACTCGTCTTATGTGCGAGACAAGTTTGCCCCTAGTACACTGTACATATATTTAATTGTTGCATATAATAATGTTCCAACTTTAATGATGAACATTCAAGTGGCGTGCTGGGCAGCATGCAGGCCTGTTGTATCCCTATCATTTCCTTTTTTAAGAAAAACCAGGAGTGACAAAATAGGCAAAAAAAAAAGAAAAAGAAAGTTGAGAAGATCCCAAGTCCTCTTCTGAAAGCACCCCTGAAAGCAAGAGAACTAACCATCACTCCATTCAACAACTAATGTTATTAATTTGAAGGATATATTATATATATTCTAATATATGAGTTGATTTTTTATTTTTTAAACTTGAACTCTACTCGGGCGAGTTACTCGGACTCACCCTAGTAGCGTGGCTCGGCCAATAGCCGAGTAACTTTTCCGATTCGTTTTTTTGAATACTGATGATTAGTATAGAAGTAGTTTGATCCACTGTTGAAAAAACCAGGCGATCTAACCACTAACCGCCCGGTTAGATTGGAACCGGCTGCTTCAGGTTTTGCACGATTTTGGTGATCAATCGGTATTTTAAAAAATAATATTAAAAAAAATGTATATAAATTACCAAAAATAAAGAATTTGGTTTGTAATGCATTTTTTAGTATGAGTAATGATCCTATAGGACCCTCCCCCACCCATGTATATAGGACCCCAAAGGATCACCATTAAAGTTAGCGCGAATCTTTAGAAAAGTTATCACATAGGTGTGGGACTTGACTTTTCTATAGATCCATGCTAAATTTAATGATGATCATTTGGGGTCTTACACACATGGGTGGGGGAGTGTCCTATAGGATCATTTCTCTTTTAATATTCTTTACATTATGGTAAACATTAAAAATTGTTTCAGTCATTAATATGCATTGTAATTCAAAAATCGATTTGTGAAAATCCATTATTTTCATTAATTGTAAACTCATTTGAATGTGTTTTGTTTTAATCATTCGTTATGTATTTTTCATACTTCAGCAGATTTTTTTTTTTTTGGCATCTTTTTTACTTTTTCAACACTTTTTTGACTGCCTAGGACTTACCCGGTTAGAACGGTTGAATCAGCTGGTTTACCGGTTAGGCCAGGTAAATTGCTTCCGGGAGCATGTCCCCATTAACCATTCCGGTTCGATTTTGCGAACACTGGTTTGATCAATTTTATGAAGATCATCTCGAGAATCAGCACCAAATACATTGATTTTCTGTTGAATTTATAAATCAGCTGCAAAAATTCAAAAATGTTGTTGATCTGTATAAGAATAAGTACAAGGTTTCTTTTAACTTATTTGATTAGTTTGAAGTCAACTTCACAACGTTGTACTTCCACATCTGCAACAGCAGAATGGAACAGAGCCACACTCTGTTTTCGCAAACCTTTTGTCCTAATTTTCATTGTGTTCGGTCGAATCTTGATCATATAAGGTTTATATAAATAGACCATATGCTGTGAATAAAATATGATGTGCTAAATAATTGACATTGTTCAGCATCGAGAATTGGCTACAATAGGATCGAATTCAACATGATTCTCTGCTGCAACGGTGGCAGCAGTTATCTGAGAAAGATGTTGCTGCTTGAGATGCAATCACGAGTTTTACAGAAGCTAAAACTCAGTGATTGATTAAAATGGATCTAATATATATTGTCCTGAAACTGATGATGGCAATTGATTCAAGTTTGAGTTCAACATACATATAAAAATGACTCAATCTTGAATCACTTGCTGCTGTTTTCTATGATCAACAGAGATCACAGAAATATGTTCTCCTTGATCATGTATTGATAATTTTTTACTCTATATGCCATGTGAATATCGGTGGTACGAGTCATGGTCATCTTAAACATAATTTGAGGGAGAATTGATAGTTTATATGATGTTATTATCAGTCATTTGCAGCTGTATTATTACAGTGTCAGTTTTTCTTGAAATTTTCTTGAAATCATGATCAAGTTCATGTGGAAATAAACTAGTTTTTTTAGGGTTTTATAAAATCTCACCATTTGTTTGCGAATTGTACCAATATGTCTCTATTGTTTGAGTTTGATGTTGCCCTTAACGATCGAAGAAAACCCTCAGCCCACAAGCTCCCATTGCACCTCTAAAGTGTTTGAGACACTTCATGACCATTGATCAGATTGCCGGCCACGGGACATGGGGGTTCTCTTTGTGTGTGAGTCAAGTCTTTACGGGGTAACCATAAAGTAGTTTACGAGGCTTCTGGCATTGGTTCCCATGGCTCAACCTAGGATCCGGTATTGTAATTGTCTACAAGGTCTTGTAATTGGTCAAATTGGTGCCATAATACAAGATTTAATTGCTGAATTTTATTTTTGCACAATTTGACTTATCATGAATGCGACTTGAGGTTTGTGAAAAGTGCTCAAATTGATTTCGATTGTGGGCGAAGTGTTATATTCTGATGAACTTGGCATTGTAAAGTAAGCTTTGACTAAGCATTTAATAGAAAAAATTTTAAAATATAAACCCTTAGTGTTGGAAATTTACAAAAGTGTTGATATAGTAATTTGATTGCAAAATAGCAAAGAACGATGAGAGGGGGTGAAGAAGAAGTAGTATTTATTCAAGGATATTTAACTATTTCATTCAAAATAAAAAATATCATGGATACAACAAAATAATGTGGATTGAAGGACCACACTTAACATTTGGAAACTTTCTAAGCCTCTTTTACATCTCTTTGTTTTCTCATACACTTTTTATCCCTTGCCTACATCCAATTGAAAAA
Source organism: Amborella trichopoda (assembly GCF_000471905.2). The sequence goes on from NW_006498320.1 coordinate 1,615,910, forward strand.
CATGAATTTTTAATTGGGCAGCTACGGCTAAAACAGTTCGAATGGTTTCCATTCTGGCAATGGAGGCAAAAGTTTCATTAAAATCTATTCCAGGTTATTGTGAATAGCTTTTTGCCACCAAGCGAGTTTTATTGGGTGATCTATTAATTTCCATGTATTATTTTTCTTTATAACATAAATTTCTTCATTCATGACATTTAACCAAAATTTCTCTTTAGCTGCTTTTTCAAAATTTTATGGTTCACTAGAAAAGAAAGCAACATCATATGATTCATAGATATCTGAAAGAGACCTTACTTTTCTCGGTGGCCACTTTGAATTTGAAGAACTTGAAATTGGGCTTCCTTGTCTTGGACTTTCTTAACTTAGACTTGAAGGGCTTGGATCTGGACTTTTATTTGAATCATCATTCTCTGAATTTTTTTTTTCTTGGCCACAATTTTCAATCCAGTTCCATTCACTTTTCTCATCAAAGATAACATCTCTGGAAATTACCAATTTATTTGTTTTTGGATTGTAAAGACGATAAACTTTTGAAACTTCACTGTATCCAACAAAGATATATTTTTCACCTTTTTCATTAAATTTTTCACTATTTTGAGAAAGTACTTTTCCTATAAGCAATACATTCAAAAACTCTAAAATTATTTACTATTGGTTTTATCTTATAGATGCCTCAAAAGGTGCTTTATTTTGGAGAGATTTTGTAGGAGACCTGTTCAGAATATAAACAACAGTATAAATAGCTTCAATCTAAACTTTATTAGGAAGATTCTTACCTTTCAACATATTCTGAGCCATTTCCACTATTGTTCTGTTTCTTCTCTCTGCTACTCTATTTTGTTGTGGAGTATTGCCTGCTAGCTCTCTTCTGATTCTATTCTTTTTGCAAACAATCTAAAATTCTTTTGATTTAAATTCTCCTCCACGATCTGTTCTCAAGGCATTTAATGAAAAACCACTTTGCTTTTCTGCATTAGCTTTAAACTGAGTAAAAACTGAAAATGCTTCTGATTTTTTAGCCAAAAAATATACTAACATCATTCTGCTAATCATTAACAATTCAAAGAAAAAATCTTTTCTTATTAAAAGTTTATGTTTGAGTCGGTCCACTTATGTTTGCATGGACCAATTCCAATGGAGCTCTTGCTCTCCAAGATGACTCTGAATATGGCAATTTATGTAGTTTTCCATAGATACATCCTTCACATATATTTCTTTCTTCATTTATTGATAGTAGTCCAATTACCATACATTTCTGATTCATCAATTTCAAACTTTGAAAATTTAAATGCACAAATCTTAAATACCACAAGTAAGATTTAGCAATATTTTCATAACTCAATGCATAATTTTCACATGACGGCATCACCATAGGAAGAATCTTATTTAGGGTCATTTTCACCTTAGCTATAGTCTGTTTATTTTTCTTATAAAACAAATTCACACATTCATCTCTATTGAAAATAATTGAATACCTTTTTTTATCAATTGACCAACACTCAAAAGATTTTGAGTCAAGCCATGAACATAAAGATCATCATCAATGAATTTAGGGTTATCTCCTCTTGGTTTTATTGCAATAACTCCTCTTCCTTCAACATTTTGGAGCTTGCCATCGCCAAGCTTGACTTGAGAAGTGACTTTTTCATCTTTCTCAACAAATCTGCTTCGATTTCCTCTCATATGATTGCTACAACGCTATCTAGATATCAAATATCATGTGCATTCTGTTGAACAAGCATACATGAATAAAACATATGGCTTGTATTATTATTTTTCCCATAAAAATGTACTTCCTTTTTCTGTATTTCATTTTTCTGTTGAAACCAACAATCTCTTTGAGAATGATTGGGGTCTCTATATTTTTTACATCTATATCTGCAATCTCTGGATTCATGCCCTAATTTTTTTTCCAAATAATACAGTAAGATTCAGATTTACCTTTTCCATTTGGATTTCTGTGGCTGTTGAATTTCTTCCTCTTCTCTGAAAATTTTTTGCCTTCCATGACCTCTTTGATAATTTTGAAATGCCCCTTTTCTTTATTTTCTTCAATATTTTTCTTTTTTAAAACTATTATTTTTTATTGAAAAGCTAGTTCTATATTTTGGTTTGAAAATCTGTTCATTCTTTGTTCATATGCTTCAAGAGACCCACTTAATTCTTGTAATAAAAATTTAGATAAATCTTTTGACTCTTCTATGACAGCTACAACATGGTCAAACTTTACACGCAAGCTTTTTAAAACTTTTTGAACAATTTTTTTATCAGAAATATCATCTCCATAACATCTAATCTGATTTATTATTCCAGCAACTCTAGTAAAGAAGTTTTGAACGGCTTTATATCTTTCATCATCAAATTATCAAATTCTCACAGTAAATTTTGGAGTTTGATAGAAATCACTTTTTCAGATCCCTGAAATTCATTTTTCAAAATATCCCAAGCTTCTTTTGATTTTGAAGCAATTTTTATTCTAGAAATGATAGATTTACTTAGAGCTTGCTGGATGAAGAGAATAGTTTTTGCATCTCTCTTTTTATTTTCCTTGAATTCATTTTGCTTTGCCTATGACCATGAATCAAGTGGTGCTCCATCTTCTGGTTCTGCATAACCTTTTTCAACAATATCTTACAGATCTTGTGAGATAAAGAGAGTTTTCATTTGGAGACTCCATGAGTCGTAATCATCTCCATCTAGGATGGGTATTAGATTTGACATACAATTCATACCCGAGGTTGATGCCATAAGTAAAAGGGTCTCTTAGGGAGCACAAATTTGGCTCTGATACCAAATGTTGGAAATTTACGGAAGCGTTGATATAGTAATTTGATTGAAAAATAGCAAACAACGATCATAGGGGTGAAGAAGAAGCAGTATTTATTCAAAATTATTTTACTACTTCATTCAAAATAAAAAATAACATGAATACAACAATGACCCTTCTTGACGGTCTACTCCTTGACACGCAACTTTCCGGTTGTTATACATCGCCTACTTCTAGCAAGAGATAGGGATAAGATGAGTTATGACGTGTGAAAATGCCATATGAGGACAAATTACCATTTAACACATAGGACCTCTTTAATTTAGAAGATGGATTCTCAAATGACGTAATTTATAGCATGAAATATTGCAGAAAAATAAAAAATGGGAAAACAAAAATTGAGACAGAGGGCCTCAATGGGTGGGTTTTCAGGTTCTGAACAGAGAGAGAAAAAGAATGATCAGGTGTAAATGTATATTCAAGATAACAAAACAGAGGGTGCCATTAAAGCCATGCCGAAAGCACCAAAGAGTGAGAGAATCAGTATGAGACCTCCACCCATTTCACACCACCATTTCCATCCATACATCAATCAACACATATGTCCGCCTCCTTTTCTTCATCTTCAACTTCATCTTCATCTTCATGTTGGAGAGAGACAGAGAGAGATTGTTGAAGAGAGAGAGAGAGATTGACAGAGGAGAGAGAGAAGAGTTTGCTCACAAGGTAACAGTGAGATTTCTCCTCTTCAAGTTTGTCTGCATAATTCACTGGAAGAGAGAGAGAGAGAGGGGATGTTTCCTTTAGAGAGAGAGAGAGAGATTCCTTATTGAAGAGAGAAAGAGAGAGAATGGGTTTCCTTCCCCGCCTTAGAGGGAGAGATTTGTGTGTCGTTTGAAGATGAAGAGAAGAGGAAGGGTGGAAGATGGAACTCCAAAAGGAAAGTTTAGTCTGAGAAGAATAGAAACTTGCCGCATTGATGGAAGGATGTTTGTTAATCAAATCAAAAAGAGAAGTTTGTTAGTGGCTTGGAACCTGTAGAGCTTTTTGGCAACCGTCCAAATTTGCATACGAGGTATCCACTAAATTGTCTCTTTAAAATGTGATAGAAAAAAGTGTTTTATTTTTTCCAAAAGATCAATTTACAAGTGGCTTTGTCCGTTGCGGCATTTATTTTATATGGAAAAGCATCCACCGAAATCATTTATCTTTAGTACAAGGTAATCACAATTAATCTTGATCATTGGCTGTGAAATTTGGTGGCTACATTTATTGTATTGATCAAGCTCAAAGTTAAAATGAAATTTTTTCAAACTTTGTAATATATCCAAGCTATCAGATTTCACATCGGATCGTTACAAGTAATTGTTACCACCTTGTAGCAAAAGTAATGGTTTCATTATATATATATATATATATATATATAGGGGCAATGATTTCATGCAACCGTTGCGTTGTATAGTAATATGTTGCAACAACCTTAAAAAACTATCTTATGGTTATTTGCTTGGTCTAAATTTTGAAATATACACTCTTTTCATTCTAATGAACAATCACAAAAAAAAAAGAAAAAATTAAAAACGCAACCTAAAAAGTATTTTTTAACCCAATTAACATAGGTCAATCATTTTGGTGAGATGCTTAGATCTAGACCTTAGAAGGATTTTTTTCATTTCCAATATTTTTGAATGGCTTTATTCATTAGATGAATAATATTAAAAAATAAAAAATGATTTTGAGTTTATAAAGGCTAAAATATTGAAATTCACAAAATGAATGGTCTAGATTTGTTTTTTGAGAGGACTCATTTGGACCATATCTAGGGTTCAAATTGAACTTTTTTTTTTTTGGAAGATTGATTATTGAGATGAAGAGAATGTGTGTGCAAAATTTGAGGTCATACAAATACCACAAACATGGTTTTCTAGAAGTGTCATTGCATTATACTATGGTACAACTATTGCATTGGATCATTGCTTATATATATATATCTATATATATATATATGGGTAGTGATTTTATGCAACAGTTGTATTATAATATAATGTAACAATATTCAAAAACCATGTTAGCGATCCAAATTTTAAAATCAATTATTTTTTAAAATAAAATATTCATTTCATAAAATGAAATATATTTTAAAATCAATTATTTTTTAGGGACACAGACTTGGTTCCAAAAGGTTTTGGTGAGCAATACAGCAAGAGAAAGGGGATTTATAGAGATTGTAGAGAGAGAAAGCTCCCCAATATTGAGAGAATACTGGAAGAGAGAGAGAGGAAACAAAATGCATAGAAGAAAAATACCATTCAGAAAGAAAAAAAAGAAAAAAACTTTGGAAAAGAAACAGAGAAGTTTAGAGAAAGAAAGTAAACAGAAGCAAAACAAAAAGGGGGCTGAACATATTGAAAAAAAAAAAACAATTTGTTCCTTGGAGTTTGAGACTTGAGAGATTAAAAATAAAAAAAACAAGCTTTATACAAAGTAGAAAGTGTAGAGAGAGACTCAGTTTCTTGACGCTAATGGAAGAGAGAGAGAGAGAAGAATTGAGAACAACCAGCATCAGAGAGACTAGAGAGAGAAACTCAGTTTTGCAAAGTTGAGAGGAACTGCAAGAGAGAGACTGATAAATATCCTCTGTTGACTAGGCAAACAAGCTGATAAAACAATCTGTGTAGAGAGAAGCTGATAGGAGCTAATCGAAACCCACCGAATCGAACGGGTTTTTGTTTCATTGACTGCAAATGGATTTTGCTGCCTCCTTTCCTCCCAAAGAAAGAACTCCAGACCCGTTTCTTGTCTTGGAAAATCCTCGGGAAGGAGATGGGGTAGAGGGTTTTTTTTTTTTAACAAATCAAAGAAATTAGACATCCAAACAGTTTACCAACATGATAAAATAAAATCATAATGTTTGTTTTCCACTTGAAGTAGAAAAAACTGGCATTTTTTTTACTGTAAATATTTTTTTCTTTGATATCCAAGCTGGCTCTAAAATAGAAACCTCACCCTAAGTTTTTCTTTTTCTTTCGAAGGTACATTATGTAAAATACTTGCTTTGGCAAACCATGTCAGAGCACATCATTGCGGAAGACATAGGACGGGTTTGTTTTGGTGGAAACTGTGGCTTTCAGAAGTGGCATCCTCAACTGTGTAGCGCTCCCCATTTGTTATATGGGAGAGGAAGCCGCCATTTAGCAGAGGTGGCTTCCAAATGCCCTTAAAGGAATGACAATTAACATTGTTTTTGGGAGGCCGCCATGGTAAACCATGGGAGCAGTGGCTTCCAAATTTTGTGGAAGATGGGGCTTTGGCAGTCCCATCTTCTACAAAACAAACAAGCCCTCGATATTGAATTTTTAATTCCTTTCACAAATACTACGCAGTGGGCAACTTCATGTTTCAATTACTTTGGAGATACAAGCAGAGGCAATATCGAAGAGATTGAGAGTCAATTCCCCATTGGATTATGTATTAGTACACATATAAGTGTTTTGGAGGTAGGCATCTCATTTCCTTTTGGGGGATCTGGCAACTGGAAGCTGGAAGTAGATTTGAAAATTTGTAATTGTAGAATCTAGAGTCTATAAATTTGAGTACCTATGCATTGGAAAGTAGTGTGTCCGATTAAACTATCTAGAATTCTAAGGATTCTAAAAAACTGTGTTTTAGTTATTCTAGGATTTTGTAATTTCGGGATTATGAATATTTGTTAATTTTAACTATTTATTGAAGGCTTTAAAATCATAGCTCATCCACAGTAGGTCTAACAAAATTGACTAACCCTTTCGATCTCAACCAGCCAATATTGATTGGATGGCTGATGTTGGATGGCTGAGAGCATATATAAGTAGTTCATTTTATTTTTCATAAAAGTATTGGGTTCGACTAAAATTTTGTATATTCATACTTCTCACCCTCACATACATATAAAAAATGATTCTAAAAAGATAACTAAATAGCCAAAATATCTCTACAACTATGGAGGTTATTTTGATCTTTTTTGTGTTTGAATTATTTTTTTTGTATTTTTACCAGTGCGCCCTATGGAGCACATACCCTACAATTCTTATCTCAAACTAATTTTGGTAAAAATAAAATAAAAATGGATGAAGATAGGGCCAGCATTCTCGAAATATCTAAACATCATGTTTCACCTAAACAATAATGATCTCAATCATAGTTATCAATACCGGACTAGACAGGAGGTCCGACAAATTGGACTAGCAAGTGCCTTGACCCAATATTGGAAACCATGACTCAAAGACGGAACTTGGCCATGGGCTGAACCCGAGTAACTCGGGCCGTGTTCTGAGTTACTTAGCCCTAGTCGAGCAGAGTGCCCAGGCCAAAAAGTGTTTAAAAATTTAAAAAATACAAAACAATTCCAAATATGAAAAATATATTTAAAGTAATTTTTTTTAAAAAAAAAAATATCTAAATGAGATTAAAAAAATTCGTAAAAAAATGGATTTTGCAAAAAAATCAAATTATGAATGGGGGCATTATAGAAATAATCCAAAGAAAAGGGAAAAATGTAAAAATAAGTATTCATGGTCAAAACACTTTCCAATATTTGCCAAAATGATAGAAAACATAAAGAAACATATTAAAAGATAAATTTCTTAATTTTAGATTTTTATAATTTGTTTGTTAATATCCTTGATCTTGAGCACCAACCTCAGGATACTTGGGCTTGCCATGGTAGCAAGTATTCGAGCGAGTCCAAGTTGGCTTGCTTAGTAGTTGAACACTACATTCGCTAGTCTAGTCTAAGGTAAAAATCAGGTTTGGTCAACAACTGGTCAAAAACCAATGTTTGACCAGTTTGGGCAGGTCGAACCAAAGGGGCTTAATCTATTCAGCTAACTAGGGCCAGTTTGGATGTCAAATAAAAAGAAATTGTTATCCAATAAAAAAACAATTTTTAAAATATCAATTGCAAAAAATACCAAGCCTTTTTCCTTTTTTTACAAAGTCGTTTGGGTGTTAAAGTCTATTTTTCTCTTTGTGATTCTCTCCCTCAACAAGAAGGGGATAACCACACAATTAATGCTCTCTCTCTCACCTTGTTGCATGTTTCTCCCTCTAACCTTGATGCAATTACAAATCCACGAGCAGAAGAATGGAGCAAACCATAATAGTGAATTAAAGATCTCCTTGCTTCCCTCTTCTATTCTTCCCATTAACAAAAGACCCAAGCTAGCAAACCCTAATGGTGAATTAAATATCTCCTTGTTTCTCTTTTCTCTTCTCCCCTTTAATAAGAGATCCAAGCTCTTGTGATTGTTGTTCATCTCTTATCTTCTCTGCCTTATTTGAGCTTCTTCTTTTACCTCTATTTTGTAGGTGTGATGAGAGTCTAGTTTTAAAAAAGAGAGAGAGAAAGAGGGAAGGAGCATGGTCATTCTCGAGAGAGACAAAGAGGCTTTAGTCCAGTTTGCTGTGGAACTTTTGTGAGCAAACAAAAACTCAAGTGGCTGTCTCCTTCAAAATTTCTTTGTGACAATTGATTTTCCTTTGAAGATTTCGAGTTGAAGTATTTTAGAGAGAGAGAGAGATAGTAGATTTGGGATTTATGAGGTAGAAAAAGAGAGAGAGTAGATTTAGGATTTATGAGGTAGAGAGGGAGAGAGTAGATTTAAGGTTTTTGAGGTAAAGAAAGAGAGAGAGAGAGTAGATTTGGGGTTTTTGAGGTTTTACGGTGTGAGTTATTGGGTCACAAGGTGGGGCTTGCACGGGGGTGAGAGAACCGCACTTTCATAAAAAAAAAATTTAAGTTTGATTTGAATTTTTTTTACGGAAAACTTTTGCCTTGATACTACATAATTTTTTATTTCAATCTAAAAATCTAGTAAAATCTTGTGGTTATCCAAACGATTCAAATCTATTTCACAAGACTTTTGGATTGCATTCCAAAAATATTACAATTTTGGGTACATCCAAACTAGCACTAAATTAAGCAAAATTTTTAATAAATTTTATATTTTAAGATTATTGTGTTTATTTTTACCTTTATTCTGAAATTTAGTCAAATCGGTTCAACTAGTAGTTTGACCAATTTTGATTGAATCAAATCCCTTATTGAATCGATGGCTAGCCCAATACTAATAACACTTATCTCAATTATCCATTTTGGTCTAATGGTTGAGAGCATGTATATGCAGTTTAACTTTAATTTTTTTTTTCCATACATAAAATTGAGTTAAAATTTTAGGCTTCATACTTCTCAAACTTAAGCATCTATAAAAAAATTTATTTCTAAATAATTTATTTTGTTTTGTTTGAATTGTTTCTTTTATTTTTTATAGATGCACCCCTATAAGGCATACAACCTCGAAATCTCATCTCGATCTAATTTTGGGAAAATGGAATAAAAATAAGCGGTAGGTTCAACCATTTTTAAAAGTCCAAATGGTCTAAAAAATCATGAAAGTTGTCTTTCTCATATTTTAAGAAATTTACCTTTTTGGGTAGTTGCGGTAAGACCACATTTCTCATTTTAAGAAAGGTGGACTTTCGATTCCCTTGTTTCAGTGCAGCATTCCTAATTGCCAAACTAGGGAACTAAGAAATGATTAAGAAATTTCAATCTCCAATAACCAAATTTCTGGTTACCAAATGTTCCCTTTATGAAACCATCATCTCATGTTTCGAGATGCACATTTCTTCAGGAAAAAAGAAAAGAAAAAAGGAACCTGTTGCAGATGTCCTTTGCTATGTAAGCAAGTTTAGATTTTATACAATTTGAATAAGACATGAATCCTTCATACGATTAATGGATTAATGGACACTGAGTCTCTTTCGAGAAACCTAAGACTCTTTAGATGAGTTCATATTCACTTCATCCCTGAAGCATTGTCACCAATTTTTGAGACGAGCCTGTTGCTCACCCAGTCAGTGCAACTTCTGTCAAGTTGTGTTTTGACTCTCTGCCGCCGAGTCAGGGCAACTTTTGTCAAGTTGTGTGTTTCAACTCTCAGTATTTGCTCATCGGCATCAGATTTGAGCTCGCCTTAGCAAGAGAGTTGCTACTGCTCTTCTCCTCAGCCACCAACATTATTTACCATTCCTTGATGTCACTTTCCATATGCCATTCCTTCCCATCACCAGTCGCTAGAGCTGAATTGCGAGCAGCCTGAGCGGCAAGCTGCTTCCTTGGCAAGTTGCTTCACTAATGTGATTTCCATCTGTTTGCTTGGTGCAACCAGTTTGCTTGTTTGAGTTTTCACTCTCTGTCCTAGGGGCATTGACCACTATTTCAAGCCCATTGAGCACAACATTGCATCGTTTGCTCTTGGAAGTTCATAAAGAGCACATCAATTAAGTTATCCTCCAAGTGATGATTTATATCAGAAGCCCCCAAGTTAGCAACCAAATTCTATGATCTCGTCGTTGATGTGTTGTGAGTTGGCCATTGCCCATTAGGTTTCTCTTTCTACCCTCTGAAACCCTTCTAAAATACCAGCCCAAAAAAAAAAAATCATGCATTATTCTGATTTTATCTTTGCTTTGTCTCTTCTTGTTTGTAAGATCGAGTCAGTTACAATGGTCAACAAACTAACTAATCATCTATTAGAAATTAAGCTAGATTTTTGTGGTAGGTTTGGTTTGTATTTGGGAATTTATCTAGTTCGATTTTGTTTGACTATTTGCTAGTTTAGTAGGTCCAGAATATTGTAATTATGGACTCTTAGGGTGCGTTTGTTTGCTGGAAGATAAATATTCCTTGAAAAAATGAAGTTTTTCTTTTTTAGGAAATGGAATGTTATCTTTTAGAAGATTTAAAGAAGTTATAGGTACATGTGTTTGATAAGTTACTGGAATGTTAAGAAAGTTCTGGGTACATGTGTTTGATAAGTTACTGGAATGTTAAGAAAGTTCTGGGTACATGTGTTTGATTACGTGCTGAAATGTTGAGAAAGTTCGGGGTACTTGTGTTTGATTCACCCGAGAACTTTTAAATTAGATACCTGTCAACCCAGTTTGAACCGCATATTCAATTTTTAGTGATATGTCATATATGAAGGAAATAATTACAACATTTCTAATCTTCAAGATGTCCAATGAAAAAGATGCTTGCGAGAGATGCCTTTATATAATACACGACATTGAATAGATGATAGGTTTTATTTTCGTAATTTTATTTATTTATTTATTTATTTATTTTTGTGATGGATAAAAGAATTGATAGGCTATTAACAACCACAACCGAAATGCATCTACAGATATAGGGTATTTTTTTTTTCTTTTTTTTATTTTCGTCTAGTAAAAGATAAGGAAATGAAGCCATAAAAAAAGAGCTTGCTTCAAAATAACACGTCAAATGAAGTCTATGAAATGTTGTTCACCTATTTGGCTTATCTTTATGCCAAAGGCCACTCTAAAAATTCTACTTTTGCTGATACAGAGCTACTCAATATACAAAAGAAATTACTTTGATATCAATAGTATATTAATCACTCATCGTAACTTCACATTGAGCAACTTAAATGAGTAACTTCAGTCAAAGGATGCGGGATTTAGGCCAGATTTGCAGCTCCAAAAGATAAGATATGCAACTTGATTCCACAAACATCCATTGGGTATTTGATCAGACCATCCATTCTAATTAACGCTTTCCAGGTACGACAGAAGGCAATTTGTTGCCTCTATTCAAGTTTTCCAGGTACGATTGAATCTTTGGTTTAAATACTAGTTGCAAATATAATTATTCTTCCATATAGAACAAAAAATTGTCCTACACATTTAGCTGAAAGGCCACAAATGAGGGATTGATACACAAAACCAAGTTTCTTGAAATAATTCACCCTTGAAGCTTCACTTCCTATTGAAGGTTGTTGAGGAATTATAGAGTCTATCATGCATGAGCTAGGATTTGTATACAAATGGTATACATTTACTTGTTCGTCAGTTTTGACATTAATGGAATTCGTTTAACAATACAAATAATTGTTACAATGTAAGCTTCATATTCAAAAACAACTCGAACAAACGTATTGGTTCTAACAACATATTCAAAGTATCTCCATCAATTATTAAAAATTATGTTTGGTATTCAACATATAGGGTTTTGCCAAATGCCATAAATTCACAGGAAAATAAAAGGAATTCAATTGAATTTCTCCAATATTTATAGAAATCGATAATTTGTGGCCATCTATGACCTAGTGGTTCAATAATTTGCATGACCAGAACTTGTCCTAGAAAATATAGCAAGAAGACCTTAACTCATCAACATACCAACTCTAGAGCAAAAAAATTCATTTGAAAGCTTAGGAGGCAAAACTAAGGCTTGCGAGTTAGCTTCGAGCATTTCAAGCACTTTGGTTATACTTTGACAGTCTGAAGGGTTGGTATGTATGCACCAGAGAACAACCACCATCATCTTCTTTTCTATTTCCTCTTCCTCTCCTTTTAACTCTCCCAATTCAAGATTTCCTCCATGTTCAAGGTGAGAATATACCTAGTCTAGGAAGTACACCTGGCTAGAATTAGCTATTCGTTGATCAAAGTTTTTTCTCCCGCTGGACATTTTCAAAAGCAATATTCCAAAGCTATACAAGTCTGAATTATATGAAACAACACCAAATAGTATTGAACGTGGTTCTGAGAATCAGCTGGTTTGACTTGGTCGAGTTCCACGGCCTTTCCCTACTGTGGAAGTCTAGTTAGCCCAAGCCAACAATACAACTGATGTATACCCCTTTGATTGAGCAAGAATCGGAAGAAATTTGTAAAAATTGGCGTAGATTATAAAAACTTGCCCAGGTATGGAGTTTTTGCAAACAAACTCAGTCATATCAACATATGGAAAGTTTCTTGATATGAAAATTTGAAATTTTCGACTGATTTTGATGGATTATCGTAAAATTTTATGTGTTTTAACAACAACGCAATCTCTATGATACGATTTGGGTTCATAAAAAGCCAAATAAAACAAGATTTGATCACCTAATTTGAGTTTTTTACAATTCTTTAGCGTTAAAAAGAAAATCCGCCAAACAACCTTTTTCTCTTTGATTTCTCCACTAAATCAATTGATTATTGGCTTGTTTTGAATCTATTGGAACCATCTACAAAAGCCATGTAATGATTCGCAAAGCTATCAAGTTTTATCACACAATTGTGCGTTATTAGGAAAATTCTGCCAGATCTCTGTATTCTCTCTGATTTCTATATCAAATTGGATGATTATTGGTTGGTTTGAAGTTATTGAAATCATATTCAAAAGCCCACTATAGCTCTATGATTATTTTGCTCTAATATCGATTGATTTCATTTATCAAATTAGGTAATATCGATGAACAATAAAAAAACTCGCCAAATCTCTTATTTCTCTCTAATTTCTCGACAAAATTTTTTGATTCTTAGTTTTAGCTACTGAATAAACTTGAAAACACCTTTACTGTTTTTCGTTTCTTTGCTCTAATATCGATTGATTTCGCGTCTCATAGAGGTAATATCGATGAACTATAAAAATTTCGTTAAATCTGATGTTTCTTTCAATTTACTCAACATTTTCTTTTAATTTTTGCTTTGTTTTGAATCTATTGAAATCAGCTTTAAAAGCCCTCTATAGATTTGTGGTTATTTTGCTCCAATATCGACTATTTCATGTATCAAGGAGGCAATATTGATGAACTATCAAAAATCGCAAAATCTATTACTTCTCTTATTTTTCAACATTTTGGTTTGATTATTAATTTGTTTTTAAACTATTGAAATAAACTTGAAAGCCCCTCTACGAGTTTGTGTTTTTTATTGTTTTTAAACTATTGAAATAAACTTGAAAGCCCCTCTACGAGTTTGTGTTTTTTGCTCCAATACTAATTGATTTAGTGCATCATAGAGGAAATATCGATGAACTGTAAAAATTATGCTAAATTTATTGTTTCTCGCAAATTACTCAACAATTTTTTCTAATTTTTATTTGGTTTGAATCTATTGAAAATAGCTAAAAAAATGCAAATCTATAGAGGCCTTTTGAAGCTGATTATAATAGATTGAAAACAAATAAAAAATCAGAAAAAATTATTAAGTAAATAGAGAGAAACAACAAATTTAGCAGAATTTTTACAATTCATTGATAATACATTTATGATGCACTAAATCAATCAGCATTGTAGCAAAAAACACAAACCAATAGAGGGCTTTTCAAGTTTATTTCAATAGTTGAAAAGTAAACTAATAATCAGAAAAAAAAAAATGTAGGGAAATTAGAGGGAAATATTAGATTTTGTGAATTTTTTACAGTTCATCAATATTCCTTCTTTGATGCACGAAATCAGTCGATATTGGAACAAAAAATACAACGAATCTATAGAGCGCTTTTGAAGATGATTTTCAATAGATTCAAAACAAACCAAAAATAAAATAAAAAACAAATATTGAGTAATTAGAGAGAAACAATAGATTTAGCGAAATTTTTACACTGATACTATCTCTATAATACACTAAATCAATCGATATTAGAGTAAAAAATGCAAACCAGTATAGGGGTTTTCAAGTTTATTTCAAAAGCTTAAAAACGAACTAATAATTTGAAAAAATTGTCGAGAAATTAAAGAGGAATAATAGATTTTGTGAATTATTTACAAGTCATCGATATTACCTCTTTGAAGCACGAAATCAATCGATCTTGGAGAGAAAAAAACCACAAATATATAGAGGGATTTTAAAGTTGATTTCAATAGATACAAAACAAACAAAAAAACAGAAAAAATTGTTGAGTAATTAGAGAGAAACAACAGATACAGTACAAGTTTTATAGTCCATCGATATTATCTCTATGATGTACAAAATCAATCAATATTGGAGCAAAAAATGCAAACTAGTATAGAGGATTATGGGTTAAAAACAAACTAATAGTAAGAAAAATTATTAAGAAATTAGAGAAACATAATAGATTTTGCGAATATTTGATAGCTCATCAATATTACCTCTTTTATACATGAAATCAGTCGATATTGAAGCAAAAAAAACTAAGAATTTATAGAGGGTTTTGGAAGCTGATTTCAATAAATTCAAAACAAACCAAAAATAAAATAATAAAACAAATGTTGAGTAATTAGAGAGAAACAACATATTTCGCAAAAAATTTATAGTTCATTGATACTACCGCTATGATGCATTAAATCACTCGATATTTGAGCAAAAAAATGCAAACCAGTATAGGAGTTTTCAAGTTTATTTCAATAGCTTAAAAACAAATTAATAAAATAAAATGTTGAGAATTAGAAAGAAATAATAAATTTTGTGAATTTTTGATATTTCATCAATATTATCTCTTTGATGCATAAAATTAGTCGATATTGGAGTAAAAAAAACCACGAATCTTTAGAGGGTTTTTAAAAACTGATTTCAATATATTCAAAACAAATAAAAAATCAGAAAAAAAAAACAATGCTAAGTAATTAGAAAGAAACAACAGATTTAGTGGAACTTTTACAATTCATCGATGTTATCTCTATGATACACTAAATTAATCGATATTTGAACAAAAAATGCAAACCAACTATAAGTGTTTCGTAGTTTATGTCAATAGATTATAAACAAACTAATAATCAGAAAAGAAAAATTATTTAGAATTTAGGAAAAAATAATAGATTTTGCGCCTTTTTTATAGTTCATCGATATTATATCTTTGATGCACGAAATCAGTTGATATTGGAAAAAACCACAAATCTATAGAAGGCTTTTGAAGATGATTTCAATATATTCAAAACAAACTAAAATATAAGAAAAAATATTTGAGTAATTAGAGAGAAACAATAGTTAGCAGAATTTTTAGAGTCCATCGATATTACCTCAATGATTTATTAAATCAATCAATATTTAAGCAAAAAAATGAAAAACAATAGAGGGGCTTTAAGTTGATTTCAATATCTTATAAAAAAAACTAATAATAAAAAAAAAATTGTTAAGAAATTAGAGAGAAATAGTAGATTTGGAGATTTTTTGAAAGTTTATCAAGAGTACCTCTTTCTTGCATGAAATCAGTTGATATTGAAGCAAAAAAACCATGAATCTGTAAAAGGCACTTTTATATATGATTTCAATAGCTTCAAAACAAACCATCCGATTTGGTGCAGAATTCAAAGAAAATAGAGAGGTTTGACGGAATTTTTTTTTTTTGCTCAAAGAACCATAATAACACAAAATTATAGTGATGAAATTTGATAGATTTGTGAATCAGTATAAGCTTTTTGTAGATGATTTCAATAGATTCAAAACAAGCAAACAATCAATCGATTTGGTGGATAAATAAGAAAAAACTTAGATGTTTGGTTGATTTTCTTTTCAACTCTCGTACAACCCTAAAAAACATAAATTAAGTGATCAAATCTTGTTCGATTTGGGTTTTTCAACTCTCATAGAGATTACATATTTGTTAAAACACGGAAAGTTTAGGGTTTGTCCATCAAAATCAGTTGAAAATTTCGATTTTTCACTTCAAAAAACTTTCTATATAATGATATGACCGAGTTTGCAAGTTTTACCGATCTGAACCAATTCTTACAAATTTCCTCTGAGTCATATTCATTCAAGGGGCATAATATTAATTAACAATTGGTTTGGGCCAACTCGGCCTAGGAAATAGCGCGAGGCTGAAGAACTCGACCGAGTCTCATAACCATGTTCAAGACTATTTGGGGACTATTTCACATAAATCAGATGTGTCTAGCTATGGAATGTTGGTTTCGAAAATGATCTGTAGGAGAAAAAACTTTGATTAACGAGTAGCTAACTATAACTTGATTTACTTCCCAGACTGGGTATATTCTCGCTTGGAACATGAAGGAGATCTTGAATTGGGAGATATCAAAGGAGAGGAAGAGGAAATGGAAAAGAAGATGATAGTGGTTGGTCTTTCGTGCAAATAGATCAACCTTGCAGACCGTCCAATTATGACCAAAGTAGTTGAAATGCTTGAAGTGAACTCGCAAACCTTAGTTTTGCCTCTAAACTTTCATTTTCCCCTCTATTGAGGAGTTCTTCTCTCAATCCCGCCAAATTGATCCTCCGTCGTCATCTCTTAAACCTATTAATTTTAAAGCAGAAAATTATTTCAAGAATAATATATATTTAAAATATATGTTTTAATTACTTCCAAAACAATGTTTATGCTACTTAAAATTTAGAAATTTAAGTTTGTATTACTCATAAATTCTTTTTTTTTTCTTGTTAATAATACATTAATAATACAAATTGACTAAAAATTGCCTTTTTCACCTGTAAAATGTAATTTGATTAATAACAAAAACATTATCATGGTAACTTTTTTTAATGTCCATTTTTTGTATATTTCACATAACAAAAAACAAAAAAAAATCATATTTTGACAATTCGAAAATAGTTTGGCAAAAGAAAAAAGAAAAATTTATCAATATAAGACAATTTTGATACCAAATTTAGTTGTACATGGATAGTTCATCGAGACTACCTTTGGGATGCACTAAATAAGCTGACGTTGGAGCAACAAAAATGCAATTATATAAAGGGCTTTTGAAGTTGATTTCAATATATTCGAAACACATAAAAAATCAGAAAAATTGTTGAGTAATTTAGGAGAAACAACAGATTTAATGGAAATTTTATAGTTCATCGATATTATCACTATGATGCACTAAATCAATCAATATTAGAGAAAAAACTATAAACCAGTAGAGGGGTTTTCAAGTTTGTTTCAATAGCTTAAAACAAACAGAAAAATTGTTGAGAAATTAGAGAGAAACTATGAATTTTTAGCAGTTCTTTAACATTATCTCTTTGATACACGAAATTAGCAAATATTGGAGCAAAAAGAATCACGAATCTATTGCAGTTGATTTCAATAAATTCAAAACAAATAAAAAGTGAAAAAAAAATTTGTTGAGTAATTAGAGAGAAATAACAGATATAGTGAAATTTTTACAGTTCGTTGATATTGCCTCTATGATGCACTAAATTAATCAATATTGTAGCAAAAAAACACAAACCAGTTTAGGGCTTCTCAAGTTTATTTCAAAAGCTTAAAAAAACCTAATAATCCAGGAAAAAAATGTTGAGAAATTAGAGAGAAATAATAGATTTTCTGAATTTTTTACAGTTCATCGATGTCTTTAATGCACGAAATCAGTCGATATTAAAGCAAAATAATCATGAATCTATCAAGGACTTTTGAAGCTAATTTTAATAAATTCATAAGAAAATAATAATAATAATAATAAATAAATGTTGAGTAATTAGATAAACAGTAGATTTAACGGAATTTTTACAGTTCATTGATATTACCTCTATGATGCACTAAATCAATCGATATTGGAACAAAATAAAAAGAGTGGTTTTCAAGTTTATTTCAATAGCTTTAGAAGGAACTAATAATAATAATAAATGGTTGAGAAATTAGAGATAAATAATACATTTTACAATTTTTTGACACTTTTTCGATATTACCTCTTTGATACATGAAATTAGTCAATATTGGAGCAATATAACCACAAATTTGTAGAGGGCTTTGAATCTCATTTCAATAGTTTGAAAACAAACCAATAATCATCCAATTTGTTCTAGAAATCAGAGAGAACAGAGAAGTTTTAGTGGAATTTTTTTTTTCCGCTCAAAGAACGCTAATAACCCATAATTATGGTTGATGAAACTTGATAGATTTTCAAATTAGTATAGGAGCTTTTGTAGATGATTTTAATAGATTCAAAACTCAAGCATATCAAAATATGGAAAGTTTCTTGATGTGAAGAATCAAAATTTTTGACTGATTTTGATGGATTATTGAGAAACTTTATGTGTTTTAACAACAATGTAATCCTTATGATTCAATTTGGGTTCATAAAAACCCAAATGGAACAAGTTTTGATCACCTATTTTGTGTTTTTTTTAGGGTTCTTTCAATGTCAAAAAGAAAATCCGCCAAACATCTCTATTCTCTTTGATTTCTCCAGCAAATCAATTGATTGTTGGCTTGTTTGAATATATTAAAATCATCTACAAAAGCCCCTATACTAATTTGAAAATCTATGTCTAGTGTCACAAATTTCCTCTGAGTCATGTTCATTAAAGGGGTATAACATTAGTTGTACCATGGACTTAGGCCAACTCGGCCTCTGCAATACGGCAAGGCCATAGAACTCAGATGAGACCTAGTCGAATCAGCCGAGACTAAGAACCAAGGTATGTTGAAAACCAACAACCCCAAGTGAGTGTTGATGTTGACGGATAGTTCAATATCTCAATTGAGTATGGAGTTTGGCAATGTTGTAATAGTTTTTAGATACTTGGTGTGCAAGTTTGACTTGCAAAAAGAGTAGGAAGATAAAAGTAGATTCATACTAGTCAGGAGTCTATTATAAAGAGATCGGAAAAAGAGTAATTTTGGCGAGAAACCCATGGATGTTAGTAGTATACATATGACAGTAAAGTAGCGTATATATGCCAATAAAGTTTGGAGCTTTTAGCAACGGTTGAATACTCGAGTTGATGCCTTTGTTTGGTGCTTGAAAATTAGTTAGGACTAAGGTATCAAACGAAATTTGAAATATGACCTCACGTGTAGCAAGATTTATCGCTCGAGCATCACACATGATGAGCAAAGTTGTAGAAGATGTAAGCTCATGTGAAGCTGTTGAGTTATTGAAAGGTGGAGATCAAATATTTTGAAACTGAGTTTAATACTGTTGGAAAGTGAGCTCTTAAAGTTTCCTAAACCTATCACCAATGTTAAGAAAATCGACTCGGCCAAGGTAGTCAGGACTTGGTCGAAGTGAGTTACACAGGAGAGTCCGAGTAACTCACCGGAGTCTATCTTATTTTATCATCAAAATCAACCTATATTCAATCTGGGCCGTTGGGCTCATTTTTACTTGTGAGCCCACTTGCTCACATAATCATTTTCCTCTATATATATATATATATATATATATATATATGTGTGTGTGTGTGTGTGTGTGTGTATGTGTGTGTGTA
>NW_006498320.1:1636602-1646672 GCF_000471905.2 Amborella trichopoda
ACTACTTACTATATATATATATATATATATATATATATATCAGTCACTACGTAATGCTTACGGGAGAAAATAAACAATGTTTTCGCCCATAGGCTCATCACCGTCCAAAAAAAAGGGCAGCATGCATTTTTCAACTGCCACAGACCTAGCATGGCCATGACGGTACCATCACGGACATACTAGGTCTCTGACGGTCAAAAAATCATGCAGAACCGCAACAGACACCGTCCATTTCGGGTCCGTTCAATTAACCACCACGGAAATAGCAAGTATGTGGTAGTGGTAAAACACTATAGCATTTCGTCTATAGGCATTTTTAAGGTTTTTCCATATATATATAGGAAGCCACTACGCAACACCTATGAGCGAAAATGAACAGTATTTTCACCCATAGGCTCGACGCTATCCGATTTTTTTGGACGGCGTAGATTAAAAGACCACAAGGGACCTACTATGTCCGTTGCAGTATTTTTTGATGCAAAAATACACCAAAAACCACCACGGTTCCCGTAGATTCGCACGGTTTTTAAGACAAAACCACAACGGACATAGTATATCCATGGCGAGGTGAAACACTTTTTAATTTCGCCTATAGGCGTTTTTAAGAGTTTTCCATACATATATAAGTGCCTATTTTTTTATCAACAAAATAAGGGATGGTGTAATGGTTACTGCATTGTGTGTTAACGGATCTCTTTATAAGAGGTATTGAGCTCGATTCTCGAGCAGGGAAATATTGTGTACAACTAACTCGGTCAAAACTTGCTTCGCCCATGGGCACAACTAACTCAGTCAAAACTCACCTCGCCCATGGGCTGAGGCCGAGTTACTCGGCTGAGTCCGAGTTGCCTCGGCCTAGTTTTAAAACGTCGCCTATCACAATCACATAAAAACATCTTAAGCCTATCCAATCCACTTAAGTGTCCATAATTATCAAAACTCAAACCAGCTAGATTACCAAATAAACTAACTTAATTCCACTGGATAAGTTACTCAATGCAAATTAAACCAACCACAAAAATGAAGTTTAATTTCAAACTGTGGCCCCAAGCATCCATGAACAAACAATTTCAACCATTATAAATTATGTGAATTCTTGATCTTCTTGGCTTCAAATTCGTGGATCTTCATCTTTCACAAAAGCTGACATCCTCCCATGAGCTTGCATATTGCAACTTTTACTTATAATAGAGCATTCATGAGGCAGCTTCTCTTGCCACATGCTATAATACATGTTAATGTTGTGGTCATATGTGATCACATAAACAACAATGAGCATGGGTTCCACCATCCATTATAGCATTGTCGAATGTTAAAAGGATGAGGTCAAAATACAAAATGGAAATCAATAGATGCGGAACAAATATTAATTTTTTCTTCATTCCTTGAATGCAGTAAATATGAAGCGAAAGGGTGTGGTTTACCTAGTGACGGTATCACAATTAAAAGAACAAATTTATATAAAGTTGCTACGTTATACTACAGAAGTAAGGTGCACCTCAAAATCTAATAGAAAAAAGTGTTTCTAAAGAAGACCTTAAGATGTATGATATAAAGAAAAAAAAAATTTTAAGTCCTAAAAATAGTGCTCTCTTAACAAGTTATCCAGATCATCTATATTCAAGATTTTTAAGTGCTTATAAATCTATTCGATCTACACTATTTTTGGAATTCTAAATTTTATAGTTAGGGTTGAACATGGATTTTCAGGCCATCATAAGGTTCCGATATAGGAACTACATTTTCTGGCAAAATTTAGATGTGTCTTACTTGTATAGTAAATGGCGGTACCTTTTACAAACCTCACCTAACAACTAATTCTCCCATGCTACTAACCAAAAAAGGCCAATTGCAATAGCATTTATCCCTCATATGAGTTCCAGATAACATCTTCGCGGCATGTGAGCTGATTGGAACATCCATAAACAACTCTCCAATCGCATGGTGGTCTCCATTGATTTGCTTTGAGTTTTACCATGTTAACATTCTTCATGTGACTTGTCATTCCACATCTATAGCAATTTCCCATAAAGTGAGGCCTCTGATACACATTCTTTGGGTCATCCATCTTCTCTTCTTTTTTCTCCCAAAGAATGCAACTTCTTCATTGCTTGTGGGAATATCCAAAACATAAATCTGATCAGCTATAGCTTCTTAATTAGGCAACTAGTTTTCTAATGCGATGAATGTGGGTTGTGTTGACCAACTGGCAATACCTGTAAACAAATTAGTTCATATGATGAAGCTAATGGTGTTGCAGTATCATAATGTCATGAGCGATAAGATCCATGCTCTTAAGGAGAATGAAGCTTAGGAATTAGTACCATTGTCAGTTGGACTTGTAAATGGGTTTATAAGGTAAAATGTGAGAGTGATGGTTCCAAAAAGAACATTCATGGAAGATGACCTTATTAGTGTTTCTCAAACCTACAAGACATCTAAAACATCTTTAATTAATAATAAATATTTGACCACCTCCATCTCACAAGTCCAATAGCTCATTAGCAATACAATTCATTCAAAACAAAAGAAGGTAACAATGCGGCAGAGCCTAAAGTGCTAATTATGGCTAAGCACTTTGACATTTATAGGAATGGAGTTCTAGGGCACATGCAAGTTTTTTTAGTCTTACTTCCTCGTAGAGGATGGTAACCATTTCCCTTAGAATCAGTATTTGAAAAATTGTCGATTCGGATCGAGAATTGTCTAGAGTGATCTGGATCCCGAAATATATCGGGATCCGTAAGAACCAAATTTTTTTACATTAATTTATAATAAAAATTGTACTGGTAGGACCTAACTTCATTTGTTCCGATCACACACATCATTTTACCCGCCTTGTGCACACATCATTCTCCCCTCCCTTCGACAAACCATTGATCGGGAATCGTCTAGAGCGATCCAGATCCCAAAATATATCGAGATCTATAAGAACCAAATTTTTCCACATTAATTTATAATAAAAATTGTACTGGTAGGGCCCAACTTCATTTGTTCCAATCACACACGTCATTTGACCCGCCCAAGAATGACCCAGATTGCCCAGTGCACATCCATCAACATTAAGCTTGAGCCATCCTTTGGCCGGCTTCCTCCATATGATCACCACGGGAATTTTTGGCTGACTATCTGGCAGGGATATCAAAGGTCCTTAGGATTTGGAGATCTAAAGGACTTTTGGGTGATAAGTTCTTCATCCCTCTCACAGCTTCCATAATGCCTTTTTTGATACTTGTGATGACCGCACGGGACGTCCTCTTTTGTTGATTAAATCATTTCGAGTTCCTCTTCCCCTAAATGTAGTATCGAGTAAGTAAAAAGCCAGCTCTCCATATTTGTAGAAAGGGTAGTTGTTCTGCTTTATTGCTCCACCACTGAGATAGTTCTTGCAAATTTGTAACATTTGGCCACACATGCAGACCAAATATCTCCAAGAACCATCTCCACAGATCAAATGAAAATAAACAATCAAGAAAGATATGATAGCTAGATTCACAACTTTAGAAACATAACGAACATTGAGAGGCTAAAAGAATTCCTTTGGAAGTAAAGGAATCATTAGTGGGTAACTTTGACTGCATAAGCCTCCAGCCAAAGACCGAGTGTCTTGGCTGTAAATGTGGTTGCCAAACATTTGAATTCCAAGAAACATGGTTTCTTTTCTCTCGAAAAGTTTCCCACGTAGAACGAGAGAAAAATAACTAAGACATGAGCATGTCAATTAATATTATTAATTAATTTAATAATATTAATAAGCGAGTCAATTAATTTATAAATCTTAACATATCATGTTTCCAAATTAGAGTCCCATATTCAATGAGCCTCATCAACATAATTTTTAAATTAAATGAATTAATTAGAGTACCAAATTAAAAAACTGTCATATAAAAGTTTTTACTATTTATTAGTAAAATGGTTTTTTTGGTAGATTTTATTTCCATATATATTTTCATTTTTATGTTTTTGTAACTATTGTACATGTTGTTGATAGGCATTTTTTAAAATTTTTGAATTTTGATATCTTTATTTCCATTTTTTGGATAAATTTTTTTTAAAATTTTTTTTAATGAGCAATGATCCTATGAGACCCTCCCACACCCATGTGTAGGACCCCAAAGGATCATCATTAAATTTGGTACAGATCTCTAGAAAAGTTAAGTCCCACATCCATGTGATAACTTTTCTAGAGATCTGTAATAAATTTAATGGTGATCATTTGAGGTCCTAGACACATAGGTGTGGGAGTTTCTATCGAACCTATAGTTTCTTTTATTAAATTTATCTGAAACCTATGGTTGTTGGACTTAGCATGGTTGAGTTTAGGACCATGACCAAACATAAGCTCAGTCTATTTGTCTATGTTCACATGTTCTTGCTCTAGCACTGATTGTAAGTGTAGGTCTCTTAGAGTTAGGGATTTATATATATCCTAAGCAGTGGTTTAAAAAACGGATCTGTGCCTCGGATCGGGCACCCCAAAAACCCATTCGGATTAATGAATCGGCGATTCAGATCGGAAATCGGCTGAATCGATCAGATTCAGCCGATAAAAATATAAAACAATTTATTAAAATTCATTATAAATGTTGTTTTTTAGGAATCCAATAAGAAATGGGAGCACTCCATCAAGAACTTTCATTTTTTTTACATCAATATACGAATATGGAGATATTCTTTCCCTGTATGAAGTACTATTAACCATTAAATTTATATCACAACAAAGGTGAAGCATAGAATTATCATCGATGAAGTATAAATCTCAATAAATAGTGTTATTTTAGTTTCTAAACATAATTAAGAGTGATGCATTATGTACTTTCATTACTTTGTAAACATAGGTGAATACTGATACATTTTTTATTTGGATGTCTGTATAATTATTAATTATAATATAGTATTATAATATTATAAAAAATAATAATTTCCCATATAAAGTGAAATTAAAATCATATCAAAGTATTAAATATTTATTAATTCACTTTACTCATGCAAAATTATCACAGCCTAGCTAACTATAATATTATATAATGAAATTGAAATTGTTAGTTTATATTTTATAATTATTTTACTATACAAATAAGAAAAAATCTAAAATGTCTTATAATATCATCTAATTTTAAAAAATATTTACAAATATAAGAAAATAATACATTATATAATTTATAATGTAAATGAAGTACTAAATAAACTACAAGATTTGGTTATCAATGTATAATTATTAATTATAATATTATAGTAAATATGATTAAAAAATTATTAGAAAATGCTTCCATATCATATGATTAAAAATAAAAATAAAACCCTCAATAAATTTTAATGTTATGATATTAAAAAAGAGTAATGATCCTATGAGACCCTCCCACATCCATATGTATAGCACCCCAAAGGATCACCATTAAATTTGACACAGATCTCTAGAAAAATTATCACATGGATGTAGGACTTGACTTTTCTAGATATCTGTGCCAAATTTAATGGTGATCCGTTGAGGTCCTACTCATATGGGTGTGGGAGAGTCTCATAGGATCATTACTCAGTAAAGGCTCGATGTCCCACACACAAAAGACTAAACCAAGAACATAAAATTGTTTTACATGTGAAAAGCCCAATATCATTGCCCACAAAAACAAAACACACAAATAAGAAAACATAGTAGAATACGAGCAAAACATGTAAAATATTTTGTAAAGTCTAACGACAACATCAAATGATGGTAGGCGAGCTCTAGGCTCTTTTCCAAGATTTTAAGGAAATTAGAGCGTGTGAGATGTGCATTTATTATTTCTTGAACATGTATTAACTAAAGGAACAAGTGGGTTGTATATAGGGACATTTGTATTAGCAAATCTGATATTGCGTCTGAGGCTCAATGTCGTATATGACCCTCTACTTTATTTGAAAGGTTTTTGAAGTTTCTTTCAAATCCTTAAAGGTGTTTAACAGCAGCCAATATCAATTTATGCTTATGGTGATTTGGTCAATCAGCAAAATCTATTCATTCTTGAAACAAATGAAAATACTACTAATAAAATTTGCTCTTCTTATGTTACTTTTCTTCTTCTTGATCAAATTGTACAATAGTTGTTGATTCATAAACAGGGCATCTTAGAATTGGGATATTGGTAAAGACAAAAATAAATAGGTTAGTTAGGAATTGTGTTGTACCTAACCTTAGTTGTAAATACGTGAGCCCTGTTTATGAGTTTAAATTACAAGGAAATCATCCAATATTGTGGAAATGACTAATGAGCTATTAACTTTGATCTACTCAGATATTATGGATTTCTCAATGTCAAAACTCATCATGTCTTATATTATTACATTTACTTTTACTTGATGATTTCTCTAGGTTGATGTATATTTGCCTAATCCATTGTCAGTCAGAAGCTTTAGAATTTTAAAAATCTATAAAAAAAAAGTAGAAAACTCAATGTATTCTATCATTGGCCTATATCCAACCGATGATAAAGAATATGTGATGCCATTCTATTATAGGCTTACGAACCAAATGTATTCTATTTAAACTTAAGGATTAAATAAACATTAATATAATAAAAAACGGAGAATAAAAAGGACAAGTTTGACCAAAACTCTCTTAATAAGGACAGCCAAGAGAAGGGGTGAGATGGGTTGGGTCTGGTCCAAGTCGACTAGTTAAAAGTTGGACTAGACCGATCAGGTCCAAATCAATTGGACCCAGAGCCAACCCACTAAATCAGATCGGGGTCCAGGCCTATAACTAAGAAATGTGAAAAAGTATAGTATATATTTTATATTATACACTTAATATTATTAATACGTGGTTATGACAATATATACTGGACACGTTGGATCAGGTTAACCCTGACCTTGACACGACCCGACTTGACCCGACAAGATATAAGCTAGACATAGGCCTGGAGCCAGACACGAACCCCAACTTGGTTGGGTCAAGATCAAACGAACCAAGGCCTAAGCCATCAGGTCCAAATTTAGGTCAAACCTAGATCCAATCAGGTCGACCCATCGTGTTCGTGGGTTGACCCCACCTATTTCCCACCCCTAACCAAGAGCCCAGCACGCAATTAGTGATCTAGCAAAATTCATCTTATTTAAAACGGCCTAAGTATTTGGCAAAAGAAAATGAGAGAGAGAGTTTCAGCCTTCTTATGAGGGAGTATCGGTTGAGAGGAATCAATTCTTCGTGTCTTAGCGACCTTAATCCAAACCTATTAATATGATGATTAGTTTTTCTCCAAAGAAAATCAACTTGAATGTTAAAATTTGAGAACAAACGAGAAAATCAATTGCATGTTAAAATTTGAGAACAAACGAGAAATGTGATCGATGGAAATAATTCATTGTTTAAATGGAAAAGTTTATATAGAGCCAGGGCTCTAAACAATCAAATTAGAGGCTACCTCAAAAAATCACCAGAAGAAGTTGTTTTGATCCCCAAATATTCTCAACTTGATCATCTTGACATCAAGATGCATGGACATGAAAAAAAAAAGACTTCAAGTTTGGAAATAATGTATTTTGTAGTGCATTTTTACACCATAAATTTTCAAGATTTTCAATTTTCATAGATCTGACCATCTATACTATTTTTGAAGCTTTTAACTTTATAAATAAAGATGAAAATATATTTTAAGGCTATCAAAAAGATTTTCAGTATTGAAATTACATTTCTTGACACTATTTGAAAGTAGGTTGTAATTTGATTGTTTAGAGCTTTGGCTCTATACAAACCGTGCCCTTGTTTAAAACATGATGCCAGAAAAATATGACAATTAAAAAAACTAAATGGCAATTTTTTCAACCAAAACCCGACCATGCACAATGTTAAATCATGAGAAACCCCAGACA
This sequence comes from Amborella trichopoda, assembly GCF_000471905.2. The sequence continues at coordinate 1,644,451 of NW_006498320.1, forward strand.
ACTTTTTGGGCACGGCCCCCCCCCCCCCCAACTCTCTAATGACTTTTTAAACTACATCACTAAATCATATCAATAACTGTGGCATTCTTTTTTTCTCCGCATACATTCCTCAAGGCAAAAGTATCTTTTTTGGACAACATACCCCTTTTTAAACACATGTTCCTCTTTTTTCTTTTTTCTTTTTTTGAAGTTAATCTAGTACACAATATGTTGAACCAAATTTGTTATACCAATTATACCGGTCTGGCACAGTGTATGTTGGACTAGCTCCTTGTCCCTAATAGTTCGGCATAAATTGTATCGAACTGGCTTCAATATTTATATGAAGCCGATCTGGCACAATTTGTCCCAGATCAGCTTCAAAAATAGCAAGCCGGTTCGGGACACATTATGCTAGACCGGCTTCATCATTATAATGAAGCCGTCTAGCACATTGTGTGCCAAGCTCGCTCCAAGAGGGACAAAAAATTAAGAGAAATGTGCATTAAGGAAGGGGTATTTTCGTTACAAAAGTTACTTCTTTTTTTCTTTTCTTTTTACGTTAGGATGGATGCAAAAACAAATAGAGAAAAAACAGTTTATGGGTATAACTTAAAAAATATTGGGGCCACCCAAGAAAGTTGAGTTCAAGAGCATAACCTTGTCCTTAAATCAAAGAATGTATTTAAAAATAACTAGTAATATGCACATACGTTGCATGTGATATTTAATATTAATTACTGAAATATATTTATTATTGAAAAAATTTCAATAAAACATGGTATGTTAGAGAGAGAATTTGATGCATTTATCTTCAAAATTGAACAATTTATTAATTAATAATAAATTTGATAGTAAAAATTATTTTTAATATATTATTAATTAAAACGGATCCATTTAGCATACAATTAAAATAATAAAGATGACTTAAATAAATAATTTAAATTAAATAAATAAAATTAATAAATAAATTTATGTAGGATCTTACTAATGCTAATATCCAATATATTAGTTTAAGACATTAGATCCTATTAATATCTATATCTAATATATTAGTTCCTTACGGCATACTCAAGAAGCATAACCTTATTATAAACAAAACAGTAATAAGAATTTATATATATTGATGAAGAATAAGGAGAGGGGATTTAAGGAAAAAGAGACTGCCAGAGATAAGAAAAGAAAGAGAGAGTGAGAGATTTAGGGGTGAATGGGGAGATTAACACATATTTATTTCCTTAACCCACATGTTTATCATTAAAAATATACAGAAAATAGTAACTTGAGTGAGAGGGATAAATTATTATAAATAAAAATATGTACATTTTTTATTGGGTTGGAGCTTTTTGTTACACATGGGATAAAAGACTTGCATGTGAGAAAAATAAATTATGCTTAATAAAAAATGCATGTTTATTAATGAGGGATGGCCATTTTCAATGAATTGCATTTTTTCTATTGCATTAACTTAAGAAGTATAAAATTTATTTAAAAAGCATGAACAGATGAAATAATTAAAATATAATATCTGTTGACTAAATACAACCAAAAGATTTTCAATGTTATTTTAAAAGGAAAAGTTTATATGGATCCGAGGTCTAAACAATCAAATAAGTGCCTACATAAAAAATTTAACTAGAGCGTTGTTTTGATGTCCAAATATTCTCAATTTAATCATCTTGACATCAAGATGCATGGACATGAGAAAAAATGAATTCCAAGTTTTGAAAATAGTGTATTTTGTATCACATTTTTGGACCGTCAATTTTCAAGATTTTCAAGTTTTCATAGATATGTCGATCTACACTAATTTTGAAGCTTTAACCTTTATAAATAAAGATGAAAATATATTTTAAGGCTATCACAAAGATTTCCAGTATTGTAACCATATTTCTCGACACTATTTGAAGGTAGGGTCTAATTTGATTGTTTAGAGCCTAGGCTCTATACAAACTGCACCCTATTTTAAATAGAAGAATCAAGAGCGACATAGAGCAAATGAAAAATAGTAAGAAAAAGTTAGAGGAGATGGGATCACAATACATCAATTTTGAATAATTTTTAATAATTTAAAAATTATATTTAAAAAATAAAAGATATTCATGTATCTCAAAAAAACAAATAATTAAATTTCATATATGTTGAATCACATTAAAAAAAATATAGTATTGTCATTAAAAAAACCAATGTAATATTAAAATAGTCATAAAAACTTTTCAAATATAAAAAAGTATAGTTAAATT
>NW_006498320.1:1646692-1660282 GCF_000471905.2 Amborella trichopoda
ATAATAATAATAAGATTAAATTATTATTATTATTATTATTATTATTATTATTATTATTATTATTATTATTATTATTATTATTATTATTAGTATTATTATTATTATTATTATTATTATTATTATTATTATTATTATTATCATTATTATTATTATTGTTATTATTATTTTTATTACATTTTTTATCTTATAACGTAAGGCCCATTGATCTTGAATACAAAAGAAAAAATTATTTTTTTTCTTTTTGATTCTTATATGAAATAATAAATCGACTTTGTTTCTATCGCTATTTTGCCCTTTAATTTTGTTTCATAATAAAGAGTTCAAAAGAGGCAATAATACACCTAGAAAATAGCAAGAGAAAGCTATTATTGTCATCGAAAAACTATTGTAATGTTAAAATATTCATAAAACACTAAAATATAATAAAATGTAGTTAAAATCATAAAAGGTTAAATTGAGGTGGAAACAAAATTGATATAATCTAACATAAGAATCAAGAAGAAAAAAAATCATTTTTTCCATTAATATTTAAGGTCCATGGACTTTACCTTACACGATAGACATAACTTATAAAATTAAAATTAAAATATTATTTCATAATAGAGGCATAATAAACCTGGAAAATAGCAAGAGAAAGGTAGAAGAGACAATAACACAAATAAATAACATATAGGCAAACAAAATAAAAAAAAAAAAAACCAATATTATTAATAATAAGTAATAATAAGTATTATTTTATTATTATATTCATATTTATAGTAAAAAAATTTGAACTATTCAAGAATCTAAATCATAAGTTTTTTCAATCTAATTGAGTTTCACGACCTGTGAGAGAGAGATCAAACCACTTATTTTCTACATGTAAAAAAATCATATTACAATTTGGAAAAACTACTATTTTATTAATATGTTCATGTTTATAATAAAAAAATTAAAAATATTCAATAATCTAAATCCTTAGTTTTTTATTCTAATTGAGTTTCATGACTTGGGAGAGAGAACAAACTGCTTAGTTTCTATATGTACAAAATTTGTATTACAATTTGAAAAATATACTACATAGAGATAAAGACAGACATTATGCCTTATACTTTTCTCTTAGGAAAAATTTTTGAGCAAAAAATTCCTTGTGAGAGATCAATAAAGAAATGAACTTGAGAGTAAGAGATACAGTGGGGCGTGATAGGCTTTTAGGTTTGGGCACGAAGGTTTACAGTGAGAAATGATAGAAGAGATTTTTCCTAAAAAGATATTTTGGGAGGAAGAGATTGAGAAAGAGATTTAAAGGAAAAAGAGATGAGTGAAATAAGGAAAATACTATAGGAGAGATTTAATATGGGAGTTATCACATAGAGGCATTAATAGCCATTAATGGTAAGTAGTGCATGTTAGATAAAATAAAAAAGAAAAATTACGTATATATCTGTTACACTTTCTTACTGGAATGTCTGCTTTTTCAAGTCATAATTTGTTTAAAAAAGATATTTTTACCCTTTTTCAGTTGTTCAACAACCAAAAATGGCCCCAATAGTTTTACAGTTCATCTTCTTTGCTCTCTATGTCTATGCCAAAGATTTCCCAAAGATGAGCTGTCATGCGTAACAGATTTTTCATTTCGGGCATTCTCTTTCCATTTCCTCACCACCTGCGTAATTGGTGTCGTGATTTTTCATAAAATCTAAGGTAATTTCGGGCAATCTCTTTCCATTTCCTTACTATTAAAGTGTACCCAAACAGAAAAAATATCATATTTCCAATCTATTGTCATGTAATAGATTTTTAGGACCCAAACAGCCCCTTAAAGAAATGTGTAATGGAGAGAAAGTGAAGAAGAAATGTATAATGGAGAGAGAGTGAAGAGAGAAAATCGTCCGGGTGGGGAGAGAGATTTATTAATGAAAAGGAAAAATTGAACACTTGGCACAGGGGAGAGAAGATGAAATCATGTAAATAAGGAGAGAGATTTATTAAAAAAGAAAAAAAAATAGGACATGGCACAAAAATAAAAGGGTATTGCAATGTTTGACTTCAATCTTAAGACCAGGTCAGATACAGATCAGCATTATAAGTAAACAATAGGGGAAATATCACCAAACATTACCTATGCAACGAACAAGTCCAAGCCAAAAAAATAAAAAAGTCCCAGGAAGATCAGCTACAATTTTATCCAGAGTTCCAGCAAAAGCCGCAAAACCTTACACTCATGAGTGCACCAAAACCTTGCATACGTAAACTCTAGGTAAGGTAGTTCCAACTTAGTTAAAGAAAGAGCGCAAAAAAAATTACAAATAAATGCTAGAGTAAAAGCGTTTAAATAAAAATTGGAAAAATATACAATGAGGCTATTTATATTGGCATATAGTGGTCACAATCAATCTTGACCATTAAATGTAAAACTAGGTGGCTGCATTTATTCTATTGACCAAGCTCAACGCTCAAAATGAATTATCTCAAACTCTAAGACACACCTGAGGTAAAAAGTAATGATCCTATAGGACCCTCTCCCACTCATGTATGTAAGACCCCAAAAGATCACCATTAAATTTAACATGGATCCCTAAATAAGTTATTACATGAGTGTGAGACTTGATTTTTTTAAAGATTTGTACCGAATTTAATGGTGATCATTTAAGATCCTACACACATAAATGGGATAGGGTCCTATTTTTTAGTTCATTTTGGACGTCCAAAGGAAAACTTGCAATCCAAATGTTTTGAAACTCAAAATCCAATTCTTTTATTTGAAAAGAATAAACTATAATCCCATGGGAACATGCTATGTGCACTCTTAAATAATATCGTCAATGGATCGCCTTATGAACATTATCATTATTTGAGTCCTATCCCAACTATGTGGAGTAGCTTCTTCTACCATGACTATCATGTCGAAAATAATCATAAGGAAAAAGTGCAGTATTACTACACTTAATTTTTTATTTTCCTTTTTTTTTGTCACAGTTCTCTTAAATTCGACGCATACAAAAATGGTCAATTGAACGTCCAAAAAAATGAAATTGGGCAAAATGGATTTTGTTACAGGCACGAAACATAAGCACATTGGGCTCTCCTCAACATTCATGCATTCCAGCAACCTTTAGGCCATGGGTATACCTAAATGAACAGTACTCCATATTTTCAGGGCAAAACTACCACACTTGCATTCATCTCAAGATCTCATCCCCACCGTCCTTGAGAATGGACATTGATGCTCACATGCGTAATTACACATCCCTAGCACATCAACAGATGCAGATTAATTACAGTTCCCACCTTTTAGAGAAAAACAACCGGTTAACAGTTAAATCTCCATTGTTCATCATCGAGAATGAATGGTGGATAGCCCCATGATGCTACTGAAGGTGATTGAGTGGCCCACTATCTATCACCACCACAACAGAAATAAGTGTGAATGCATTGGAGTGGAAATCAATTAGAGCTTCATTAGCAAAATACACCAAATATTTTTTCCTTTTTTATATCTTTTCTCTTCGTATCCCCTTATTTTCAAGCCAAAGACAGCGAGAAGACAGCGACCACCTTCTTAACATAAAAGAAGACAGCAACCTCAGAGCTTTTTGCATTTTTTTTCTGCAAAAAGCAGGCACACGCATAATATGCACGTGAATGCGCATGCTAGCACTCAAAACCATAGATCTCAATATTTACATTTTTCTAATTGAAGAAGAGAAAGAGAAAAAGTAACCCAAACTACTCAATTAATTGTGGCCTCATTCACTCCAATACCAGTAATATCCTCAAGCAAGTCCTGAGATGATGATTCATTCTCTTTAGTCCTGTCAAGGGGACCTTGTGGATTGCCAAAAAGGGTAGAGAAGATGTGCCTATGGCACTCATTGCAGAAACAGAAATAAGAGAAGTGGCCTTCACCAGGCAGCTTATGTACTGTAGCACCTGGCAGCACCCTCCTTGCAAACTCAGTCATCAATGGAGGAACTACCCGATCATCCATCCCCTGTTTCAGTTAAATACCAAAAGAGAACATAAAAATCCATTCAACATACTGAAATCTGCACATAATAAACCTTCTAATACACTGTAAGCATATTAAAGTGGATGGTCTCAATCAAGAGGGTAAAATTGAACATAGCGGCTATTCTGCATGTTTTTAGGATTTGTTATGCGGTTTCAAACTATCAGATACCACTACTTAACACGTGTAAGTCCCATTTATCACAGCCTATGCCTAGTTGCACACGTTGATAGAAACATGCAGGGCATGTAAGGGCTTCCCTTGAATAAGAATTAAGTACTTGGTTCACCCTGCAATGAAGAGATTTAACTACAAAGGATTGCTTAAACAATAAGCTGGATTCTTTTACACAGATTAGAAACGAATTATCTAACACTTATACTACAGCAGGATTAAGAACAAATCCACCATGCTTATAACAATGGCACCACAAAATGACCATTTGCTGAAAAGATGACATTCGTACATAAGCTATTATTATTTCTCATTCTAATTCTACCTAGCCAGAAATTTCTAACCCATAAATTTCATATGTCAGATACAGTTAAAATAAAGGAGACCTATCAAATCACATCTAAAAGTTGACCTATTGCACATTTAATTGTAGGATTTGATAAATTATAATGTGATATTTCATGGACTATTTGCAATTCAATCAAGACATGGGTGAGATGTTACATAGTTCAACTGCTCGGTGTGATTTGATAAATTTGTTGAAAATAAAGTGAAAAGTAAATGACCACAAAATAAATTATGCAGGATTCAAATTTGCCCCCCTTCCTTCTAATAAAGAGGCTCAAATGCAATGCAACTTATGAGTAGAATATATTTGAGAGCATCCTACAGCAAATAGTGATCACTAAAGACTAAATAACAGAAGGAGCATGCTTTCAATGCACATATATTGGATTACCATGCAACACCTACTGAATCAAATAATAAGAACATACACAATGCCATAACTGCAATTTCAACAGCAAGAACTGAAGTGCAAAACCTTGGCTTTGGGAACCATCAACGGTGAGAGAACAAACATCGATATTAAACTGAATAGAAGCACATAACTACAAGCACATAGGAACTCAAAATTGAAGAGACCATTCCAATACCTCTTAATAGTTAAATACCAAGTAGCTACACGGCCAAGAAATGGTGAAATCAATTATGCAGGATAAGATGGTGACAAAGATGATAATCTAGACAACTTCATAAATCACTACAAGGATAATTGGTCTAGAAACATTGCCTGATAACATTCTAAATGAAATGATGAAGATGGAACATAACATTGACGTGACAATAAGATCCATATGTTAACACAGGTAGATGCTTTCTTAAACTTTATGCCATCATTAAAGTCTGACATCGTGTTCCTTGGTTTCCTTCAACAGCCAATTGTAGGATCAGATATGCATAACTTTAATGGTTTTGTAGGGATACGGACAATGTCATGGACACAAGTAAAGGGAGCCAATAATTTAAAAGGGACAAAGTACTATACTTGGTATGAGTACGATATTGAGTCTCAAACCCAATATCCGCCCTCCACACTTACTCCGAGGCGGTAGATGTTGGATCTGAGAACCCAACTCTATAATTGGTAGCGAATATAAAATATTTTCCCAATTTAAAATGTTGCAGCAATTATAAACGAATACCATGATGTATCTATTAGGTTCCAAGTTTGTTCAAGTAAAAAATCATTTACTCATAAAGGACTCATATTTTCAAATGACAGAAACTAAATGTTTATGTCAAGTTAATTATTATGGAACTAAAAATATTCTGTACAATGGAGATAAAAATATTCTTCAACATTGCTACTCGTTTTATATGCATTCCAATTTTCCAGGCATCACCTCATCCAATTATCATGTAACTTCTTGTACGATGAACCATCAGTTGAAACCATGAATCAAGCCAAACTGGTTCAGTGTCCAGTCCAAACCATATAACCAGTATCCCCTCATGACAATTCCTTTTTTTCTCACACAATCACAAAGAAGCTTAGATATTTTATGCCAAAATTATATTCCTGATCATAACAAGTCAAATGACTGTCCATTTTTATGCTAAAATTATTTTGCTCCTCGTAAAAAATCAAATGGCTGTCCATTTTAATTTATATGGGAAGAAGAAAAGCATCAAGTTTTTCCAGATCTTATATCTTCGAACACCATGATCAAGAAACGAATAATAGACAAATATTTTTCTCAAAGTCAAAAAGATATGGCAATTATTTCAGCAGAAACCAGTACTTATTTGTAATTCAATAAGAGAGATTCTTACCTGCCAAATATGTATCGGGCCGAGGAAGCCCACCCACTCCCAGTCAGCTTGACTATATATGGACTTCAACCAGGCAAAGAAGCCCTTTGCCATTTGTTTCTTCTGTACTTGCAGGTCTGTAAGGCTGAATCCCCAGCTTGAGACCTGCAGCACAGCTTCTTCGACAAATGGTGAGGGGTTCCCCAATCGTGTAGACTCTTCCATGTCTCCCCTCAAGAAATCAATAAACATTGGCTCCTCGAGCAAAGCCCTATCCTGAAAAAAAATAATAAGAATAAACTCTAAAGCAAAAGTCAAAGGATTTATTAGGTGTGCAAAAGACAATCCATAATGCATTAGTGTTAATAAAAATTATGTCTCGGCAAGCATGGGTACTTTCTACAAGAATTAATAAATCAGAAATTGACTGGTATAAAAAAAATTGGCATAGTGGCAATTCTTGTTAGCATGAAGTATCAATTTCCATAAATGCCCTCATGCCCCCAAGATACAAAGACTGGAAGCAACATGGCATGTTAACTATACCTTACCAAAAGAATATGAGAGATAGCATACTTTCTGAAAAAGAAGAATAGGGGTGTTTTGGGGAAAAATTAACCGCCAAAATTTTGTAGGGAATTCAAATCTTTCTGAAATGGCTCCCATCACCATACAATCCCCTCTCTTAAAGAATTAGGTCAGGGATCAGACAGAGCTGAGTTTTGCAAGAGGATGAGTCATAATTCTGTGATGAACAATGGCGGACTTTACAAGGAGCTACAGATCAACTCTACGTCGTGGAGTTGACAACAGATATCGGAGCCCTATATAAATCCTGCAGGAACTGGTCCTACAGATCACTTCCCATATTCCAGTAACGAAAGGTCCACAAAAAGAATGTGGCCAACCTTTTCTCCCAGTGACAAAGATAACCACTTATCGACTTGACCAGGTTTGCCTGAAAGGAAGCTTCGGTGATAAAAGTACGGCAGCAGCGAAGGAAACCTCCGAGCAAGAAACAAACGAAATTTCCTTCCAAATGTCCACTTCTCCCAAATTTTGTTAGCCTCCTCCTTGCTCAAGTTTGAATCGTATGGGTTAACAAATGGAGCAAACAGAGCAGCACCTGCAGATGAGTCCAAAAAAATGTTTCAAAGAGCAAAATGAATAATGCAAAAAATATAAAGGCATAGCACAATACACCCTATTGACCTAACTATGAGACTCGGAATGAATCCCCAAAACAGTGGAAGAAGAAAAAGAAAATCGAAATCTTGAGCAGTTAGGAGCAAAACTGACCCTCAACTTGAGAGCTTGTGTCAATGCTTTTACAGTATTCTTCAGTACACATATTCCATCAAATTAAGAGTGGAAAAAGAAGAAAAACATATTAAGTTCATGCAATACAGAGCAAACAACAAACAACACAACAGACACCTCTTGATGATGAATGCACCAAACTTCCAAATCGAGTGCAGTGGGCAATGATATGCACAAAATAAGTTGGCATTTTCAAAAGTTGGGAGAAAAGAATTATTCTGTCGACTTGAGACTAACCTATTAAGTTACAGGATAGATGAGCAATTACGGAAATTTCTTGTAATAATGAAAGAAACACGCATACATGGAGCACAGTTTTTTTTTGGGTGAGTCAGTGCGAAAAAGGCCCCAACCCTTGGTAGGAATTGAGCCTAGGACGTAGCGTTGCAAATCATCAAGTGCTAACCAATTAAGCCGGGGCTCCTTTCCTATGTAGCGCAGTTACTACAATAAACATGCACACAAACATACAACACTTGCATATAACATAGACCGTCAAGTTGGAGCACATGCTGACGGATAGTGAACTGGAATGAAAAGAGCATTGAACACAGCGAAGATGTGAACACATAGTGAGGCAGTATTTCTTAGTACAACAAGTCTTCATATATGCAGTTAGAACAAAAGGCTTTGGGTGACAAACCAAATTAACTGCCATAGACACAGCATTTATACGATCACAAGATGAAATATATGGTCCTAGGGCTGGAAAATGAAGAGCTCAATTCAAAGAAGATACGGTAAACACGAGTGATGATATCACTGGCCATGGCTCTTTATTCGGTCCATTACCAGCCCAATGATGGCTATCTATTTCTTTTTTCTACCTTTCCTTGCAACAGAAATAAAGATTAGCCCCACCATAAACATATCAGCCCGCCAGACCACCTACGATCAGATGAAGCAACTAAATCAGCATTTAAGGAAGTGGTAAGTCTACTATAGACAAGAGGGTGGTCATCAATGCCTATGGGAGAGCAAAGAATATGTCTAGCTGCTGCTATACGAGCCTATTATGTAAATGCAAAGATTGAAACCCGAATAACCATGTCCTACATTTACAGCAATTCATGCATGTTTCTCTCCTTAGGATAACCACAATCCTGAAAACCATTGGCCTTAGTCATGTACACTTCTCTTTGGAAGAACCAAGTAGAAAGACATTAATATCCAGGTGGATTAGGAAGCCACCATTGTAGACAAGAAATAGCAACCAGTTCTCAAAAATGTCCTATGACAATCAAATTCATAAGCCTGATTATAGACTTCGACAAAAAGGGGAGCTTCGTGGCAATCTACATTTCCATCAGGCTTATTTTTCTTGGAGACCGAGTAATAGCACACAGTATTATAACGAACAAGAGTCCATAAATGACTTCATAAAGCATATCCTATCTTGCCTAGCAGTTTGTCAGAGAATGTTGACACATTTCCCCATAAGATTGATGATCCTGAGCCTGGTTGGGTGGGTATAAGAAGACATGGTGCTCCATTCAAAAACTCCTACAAAAAACAAGTAGATTGATAAAATATTGATCCAAGTTGATGGGCGCAAACAGCATCAGAAGAAGATATATTGGTTGGAAGATTCGACAAAACCAAGACACACCAATCTTAAAACAAAAGAAGTATGAAGGAGTCATCCCTTCAGATAATCATCCTAAGTGCCTACGGTTGTGCAAGTAAACCAATGCTAGAGCAGACATGGAGGAGATGGATGTCAGGGAGGTCCAGTTAGCGTAAGGAGTAACGATAGATGTTCTTTATAGATAATGTATCATTGATCAAAGCAATACATCTAAATCAGGTTGCGCAGCATACAGAGTCAAAGCTACAATAGAGGGTAGATCACAGCTAACCATAGATACTACAAGACCATAAAGGAAATTGGATTCATTGAACAACTGACTAGAGATAAGTATTTACCAAATAAAAAATAACAAATAGACAAGTACTCCACATGCTGATAAATGTTATGACCTATGAAAATATCAACTAACATTACTACAGCCTGAGAAAATGTGTTGGATGACAATCAAGGGCTAACTTTGTGAAGGGAATCAATATGAACAAGCAGTTACAACAAAACAGAATAATCAGAAAGCCAGCTAGTCTGATTTATGACATTAATGTATCCCATGGATAGTGAGATGCAACCATGATAATAATATAGATCGACCACAAACATCAGGGCCACAGATGTTTTCAGAGTATGAGGATGTTCATACGCAGTTTCTCCATCTTTTCTTAGGGACAAGATAGTTGATTAATAATATACTTGATCTTATAGGTGGGCCTTAAATGTGCAAAGCACTTAACACAACTCAGCCATCACCATGGAAGACCTCAATAGATGCATTCCATTGCTAAGAACAACAATATGGAACCCTTTTAAAGTATTCAACACTTAATAGTTAGAGGGAATAAGCAAATCAGGTATGATAATTCCCATCTATTAAATAGCTAGTTAATGGCACCTGCATTGTATCATGCTCCAGCTGAGAAATATACATATACATATACATATACATATATATATATATATATATATATAGTCAGATAAGGAAGATGTGAGAGCTGGTTAGGCATAGCAGAACAGGCACACCTGCAAGTCTTTCAGGAATGTAGCGGAGTGCAGCCCACGCATGTATACCACCTCCCGAATAACCCATAACCCAAAATTTGTCACTGAAGCCCAAAGCATCAGCTATGTACAACATGTCAAGTGCAGAGGAATTTAGGTTCCTGTCAGGATGAGGGTCACTCTCACCAAAACCAGGGAGATCATATGTTACAAGACGCACACCAAATTCCTCTAGTAGTGATGTTTGAATGCCTGGAAGTCCTCCTGAAAGAAAAACACAACGGTAGGCATGTGCTTGAGCATAAAAGAACAAGGAAACATCTTAACATATCAATGAATGGACTCCACAAAAACAAAACATCTTCCTCACATTTTCTTTCTTTTCTTTTTTTTCTTTTTTTTTCTTTTTGCAATTTTTTTTTTTTTTTTTTTTTGCAAGGTACCGAAGGGAATGCCTCCATCACATAATGGTCTACTACGCATCTCACATTAAAAATCCAATTGAAAGGACAGAAATCTGTAATTTTCAGGTCAATATTGAAGTCACTCCTCATTGAGTTAATGCCCAAGAAACAAAGCTATTTTACCTGCTAAACGAGAGGAAAGAAATGAATGTGCAGCAACGAGGGAGTAACGAGCCTTGTCAGCTGGAATGCCGTGCTCCTGATATGCTATATGTCTTCCATCCGGAAGTTGAAACCGGTTAGCAGTACGTATATGGCATACCTGAATGTGAACTTTAATGGGTGGGGGTGGAAGTGAAACATTCTGTTGAGAACTGTTGGTCAACACTGCAATTACCTTAGTTAGCCATGTAGCAAATGAATATAGAAAGACTGCAATGACATGTTCCCCTTTTCAATTAACATAACAAATGAAAGGCATCATGAGTAAGGTATTTAAGAGACTAACATAACTTTGAGAAAAAAATCCTATGTCCACAAATCACATATGTCCACAAATCACATAGTAGGCATGCTTGTTACTTATCTCCACAGTTCGATGAGATTTATCCTTTGGCTTTTCCCGTTGTTTCTAATCAATGAAACATAACATGTACCTCATCTAAGTAGCTCCTTGGTGGAACTATGAGGAATAACTAAATTAATTAATTTCTTCAAATGAAAAAAAATGCTTCATTATTTTCCTATAAGATTTAATAGCTCCATCCAAGTATTCGCACCGGACAGTTTCAGTACCCTGGAGTCATCAATAATTAGTTTAACTAAACCATAAAAGATAGATAACAATATGCGTAAGCATGCATCCATGCAATACCAAACGTATGTGCAAGTAATAAATCAAGCATACAACAGCTCACCTAAGTTTGTTTGTGACACCACTTATAGTTTACCACAATTGTTAATTGTAGGATCATAATCAGATCTTAGGTGTCATAAGTAGGTACTAGATCACAATCCAACTAATCATGTTCAGTCTGTAACTTTTGAAAAAAAAAAAAAACAGCTATGTCCTGTGGGAAATTTGCAATGTTATATGATTATATATAGATAACAATACAAAGTAATAAGACATTTATTGAGTTGGAGCTTCATAAACTTGTACTAATAAAGTTCTAAACAAGACAAGGGTATTGCTAATAAGATAAGAATATTTTAAAATATACAACATAGCGGTCCCAAGGGATACTTTCTTAAAAAATTTCGAACCTTGGGATGGAATCTTGCTTCTCACCCACGAAAATGTTATGCTTCAATTTATAGCAACTTCTCCTGCAGCTTATTGCAATTAGGCAAATATTATTTTGTAGGCTTAAGCCTTAAGGCCCCTGTCTCGGAATGCAAGCCACCATACTTCACTGACATTCCATCTATTGTTTCTAAACTATTAATGATGCTTATTTTAGAAATCTCGATATGAGAGAATTGGCTCCACTCCAGAATAGTACCATAACACATCTCTACCAATTCAATGCTTTTGCATACCAAATGAACTAATATTATGGGTATTTCTATGAAAAAGGGTAGGGATAAATTGAGCCCACTCAGCCATGATCATCAAATAAACGAAAGAGCAAGAGAAATTAGTAAAACTAAAAAATGTGCATGTACATGTGTGTAAACACACACATGTAGGTTTTGAACCGATTTTGAAATTTTTCTTAACAAATTTGAACATAATAAATAAACTCTTTATCTCCCCAATGGAAAAAGAAAACAACTAAATTATTTAATCGATTATCAGGAGGGAAACCAATTGATAAAAGGAAAGGGGATCACAGTACCAAACTACTATATTTGGGACAAATAGTGGCAGAATACGCACATGTGGCACATAATTTCTACTATAACGTGGGTAGCGGCTAGCCCTCCAATGCTAAACATCACTGATATTTTACAACTTATCCCAAACCCATAAGTAGAGATACTTCATTGCAAAGGCATTATATATTAACTATTTTGACTAAAAAACATGTGATTTTCAGCTAATCACTTTGGATAAAGTAGAAAGTAAAATTAGCTTTTCAAAAATATAAAATTCTGTAAAATTGTCCATCAAGTTTCTCCAATAATTTTGTAAGGGACACTGCCAAATAACAGATTACCGTTATCGGGATTAATTTTATTGAAACAGTGAATTACCAGTGACAAAGAGTAAATCCAAACAAGACAAAAACGTCTAAACAAATGATAGTGGTGACAAGGGTAGGTAAGAGACCATTTTCCATCAGAAATCATTCATGGATCTCATTTATAACAGGAAAGTGAATCCACTCCCTTTATGATGCTTCATGAAACGGATGGACCACATAAACAAGCAAAACTACATTAAAATTTGCAGCTAATGATAATTATAAAGGATTAAAAATATTATACAAAATCCCCATAGAACTAAATGTACGGCTTGCCAAAAGGTTTTCTGGGCAGATGATAAGAAAATAGTTTCTTATGACTCCATGAATGCAGGTTCCTTAGAAGCTGAGAGCCAAGCATCCGCCTTCTTAGAGTGTTGCTGATGATGTCCTAAATCAATCCCATGAGAAAAGAATTGAAAACTCCAATTACATGAAAAAGAAAAAGAGTTCCAATGCACAGGTCTCACAACACAAAACCTCCCTGTCAAAGCAATCCACGGTTTCATTTTCTTTTCCCAACATTTCAGTATAAGATTTCAATTAAAATTCATAGAAGACACCGACATGATGACTAGAACTAGCATTATTCCAAAATGATCATTAAGAGAACCGTTATTAAACCATACAATCTAGAATTTGCTTAGAACCAGTTCCATTGCACAATCAACCTTACCAGACGCCCTAGAGTGTGTGTTTAAGAGAGAGAGAGAGAGAGAGAGAGAGAGAGATAAGAGAGAGAATATAGAGAGAGAAGAGAGAGAGAGAGAAGAGAGAGAGAGAGAGAGAGAGAGAGAGAGAGAGAGAGAGAGAGAGAGAGAGAGAGAGAGAGAG
>NW_006498320.1:1661265-1672076 GCF_000471905.2 Amborella trichopoda
AGAGAGAGAGAGAGAAGTACCTGCAAGGGCAATGAAGAAGACAAAGAGAACAATCGGCCAAGCATGAGCAGGGTCCCGATCCTCAGGCAAGAATTCATTGAGGAAACCGAGCTTCCTGGTAGCCTTGGCCCATGGTTCCCCAAGCTTCTGCACAATGAAAGAGTCCTCCTTCACTACATTCTGCTTCATTATATCAACACAACCACTCCCCAATTCCTGCATCATCTCCATTGATGCATTCAAAAACCCTTTTGCCTGCTCCCAAAGGCTCTCTTCCTCCCCCGCTCTCTCCACCGTCGAATCCCCCTCAAACCCTCCACCAAAAGCCTCTGCTCTATCTCCCGTTGTTAACCTGATTCCTGTGTCTTCAACGAGACTAGCGAGCTCCTCTCTCCATGACCTGTTCGATCCCGCCATTTCTCTCCCTCTCTAACTTTCTCTCTCAAGGATCTCTCTGCAACTTCTTCATCCAAACACTACTGAAGATAATGTGAAGAAGCATCTGTGACAGGTAATACTATAGTAGCCAGCCACCGCCACTACAAACATTACCAACCCTTCTCTCTCTCTAAAAGGCTTCTCTCTCTCTCTGTAAAACGCTTTTAGGAGTTTATACGTGGAAATCGAAAGGGTAAAGGGCAGGGTTCTCGTCTGTTCTCCTCTCTCTCATCTTTTCATATTCAAATGCGATAATATTCGCTGGAATTTCGACCTTTGTTCGTTGTACTTTATTTTAGTAGCTTTTATGGCCCAACCATCCATTTTCCGAATATTTTTCAGACAGTTTTTATGAGGCCCAGGCCTTATGATAAAATGGTAAAGCCTCGTTTCAAAATTTATTTCTAGATTCTGGAAACATTAGAGGCATGAAACATCTCTAAAATCTATTTCAATTTATGAATTTATAACTCAAAATATGGTACAGTACTTGACGTTATCTAAAGTGTATTGTCCATAAATAAGATATGGATGGTACATTAAAAAATACAAAAAAATCATATTTTTAATATTAAAAATTCATTTATCTTTTCACATTTATGATCATTTTGGCCTAGATAATGAATCTATAAAAAAAACTTTTTAAAAAATTTATTTAAGATGAATTTTAGTGGATGACCGCATTTGCTCATACAAACCCATCCATCTATAAATACTCAAAAATAAACGGGCTAAATAATGTGTTATAATAAAATTATTATTTTTACCGCTTATAATAAAATTATTATTTTTACTGCATAATGATCAAGTTGATCGGCCCAAACTCTAAATTTTTTTGTTCAGTATTTTTAGCAATATTTTTATTGTTTTATTTTGAAAAGGAAAGGGAGCGGGTAGATGAAGGAACTGGAGCGGTGCGTACTTCATTTATTATTGTAGTTTTATTAGTAGAGCGAGATCAACGATGGAGGATGTGCGACACAAGCGGTCACCTGATATCCACGCGTACAACTGATTGGTCACTCAATTAACTGCCGATTACCGCCTGGAGCCGGTGGACTTGTATGGTACACCGATGCCGACTGGTGAAGATTCAACTTCAACCCATTTTCGTTGGGGTCGTGGAGCATAATGCGGGGTCCACACATGTGTCAGTTTTTTTTTTTTTTTTTTTTTTTTTTAAATTTGCGAATTTATCAAATTATTGATAAGAGATGAATAATTTAATAGTCGGTGTTTGAAAAATGTTGATTTGGATTGGAAATTGGCGGTAATGTGGGAATCGCTTCGGCCTAGCAAAATCGCCTGGTTCCGATATCTTTTATTTTTATTATTTTAAAGAAATAGTTATATTTTTTTTATTGGCCAAATCGTCGATTTGAACTGGTTGCATGGATGGCCGGTTTACCAGACGGATCTAAGTATTTTAAAACACTGCTTTACCTATATCTTTTGATTTAATTTTAAAATAACCATAAAACAATAAATGATCTTGATTTAGAATAGTCGCGAATGAGCTAAATGCAAAATACTCCATCTCTAAAAGGTATTTTGGTAAATTTTACTTCTTTTTTTTTCTTCCTCAACCTTTTATTGTCACTTTTATATAATTCAACATAAATATATATATATATATATATATATATTTTTATAAATTACATTTAGGATATTAACAAAACAAAATTTTATTTTTTGAAATAAAAACTAATCTCAATATTTTTATATTTTGATATCGGGGCCTTTATTTTTATTTTTTAGTTTTTTCAAAAAATAGTTTCAGTTCGGTAATTTAAGAGTCCGACCACATCTGATTTTTTTTTTTTTCTTTTAGAAGTTAGTTGACGCTTGATGCACGAGATCAACATCTTTATAATAATAATAAACAAATAAATAAATAAATTCCTCTTTGACAAAGACTATGTTGTCTTCAAGCTTATCCCTTTATGTTCAAAAAAACAAAAAAGACAAAGACTATGTTGTTTGACATTTCAAGTGCTCGACTAGGTGCATTTGGGGGGGGGGGGGAATGATAAAAGAAAAATAACTGGTGAAATTACGAACATCTTGAAATTATTGCTTTTGAAAAAAAAAGGTCAAATTTTTAGGTTAGATATCCTTATATGCAAAGAAAACTTAGTGCACGCTAGAGCTTTATGGTAAGAAAAAGTTCATAGAAGGCGTCAATCTTCCTTGTAGAAATAAGGTTCGAGGCATTTATATTGTTTATTTTATTTGTACGATGGCGACGTGCTTTTTTTATAGGGAAAAATTTATATAGAGCCGAGGCTCTAAACAATCAAATTTGAGCTTATCACAAAAATTTCATTAGAAGAAGTTTGTTTTATGCCCAAATATCTTCAAATTAATCATCTCGACATCAAGAAGCATGGCCATGAGAAAAAAAATGGATTTCAAGTTTTGGAAATAGTGTATTTTGTAACGCATTTTTTGACCGTCAATTTTCAAGTTTTCATAAATCTGTCGATCTACACTATTTTTGAAGCTTTAAATTTTATAAATAAACATAAAAATATATTTTAACACTATCACAAAGATTTCTAATATTGAAATCACATTTCTCGACATTATTTGAAGGTAGGCTCGATTGTTTAGAACTTAGTCTTTATACAAACCTTACCCTTTTTTATAATGTCTTAAAAGATTATCTACATCGTCTTGTCAAAATGAATGGTGTGAAATATTGCAACTTTACTTCTACAATTAAGCTTGTCACCTTATATAAATCGTAATTTATATCTTTTCTAATTTGCCCTTGTCTTCTTTTAGTTTTATCTACTTTTTTCGGTACCCAACACATCATTTGAGGAAAAAGTTTATATAAGGTTGCTACTTTAAATGTAGAATTGCAAATGCACTTAAAAACTCCATCAAAAAAGGTTGTTTTAATGTTGAAAACCCCTCTAATTGATTTCTCGACATCGAGATGTATGAATATGAAAAAAAAAAAGATTTTAAGTATAAAAAATAGTGGATCTTGCAACACATTACCTAGACCGTTCATTTTTTAGATTTTCATATGTTTATAGATCTACTTGATTTTAACCATTTTTGGAGTCTAAAATTTTATGATTAAAGATGAAATAGATTTTAAGATAATCCTAAAGAATCTATACACCAAAATTATATACTATGATAAAATTTGAAAGTGCACCTTAATTGGATTGTTCAATGTTGCAACCTTATAGAAACCACACCCATCATTTAATGCCATTTTGATATATGCCCCTCGGACATGATTAATGACAATTTATCGGCATAATGATGTATTGGTTCTGATTACTTAAAAATTTTGTTGGAATGGTGAGGCACCCAAAGTAGGACAAGCTTTCTATGCTTCCCCTACAGCATAGAAGTTCTATCCTCCCCTTTATCCAACAGTCCATTATGAATTGAGGGCTAAGATTTCCCCAATCAAAATGTCACATCTCTACACTATTTTATTTTTAATTTTTTTTCTGTAAACCATTTTGACACTAAATTTTGGACGTCAATTCCTCTATTAAACTCGCACTAGCGAAAAATATTAAAAAAAATATGTTCAATGAAATAAAATAACCAAAATACCCTTGAAAGCTTCAAGGGATATTTTGGTCATTATATTTTATCAAAAAATTATTTTTAATATTTTTTATAAGTGTGCTCCAATGAGAAGATATCACATACCAAATTTCATATTCATACAATTTGTATAAAAAAAACTAAAAATAAAATACTCTTATCTCTTTCTCCCACTTGGAAAGCCTCCTATTGCTTTGGCTGGCTCAGTTCTCCTAAATTTTGTTATCCTCTATCTCTCTCTTTCTCTCTTTCAAAGGCAAGTCCAATTAAATTTATTTTGCTTCTATAAAAGATAGGATACGGTTTGTATGGAGCCGAGGCTCTAAACAATCAAAGTAGAGCGCATCTTAAAATAGTATCAAAAAATGTAGTTTTAGTACTCGAAATCGTTGTGATAACCTTAAAATATATTTTTATCTATAATTATAAAATTTAAAATTTCAAAAATAGTATAGATCGAGCATATCTATAAAAACTTAAAAATCTTGAAAATTGACAGTCCAAAAATGCGATACAAGATGTACTATTTCTAAAACTTGAAATCTATTTTTTTTTCATGTCTATGTATCTTAAGAGTATAAAAAAAACCTCTTCTGGTAAAATTTTGAAGTGGGCTCTAATTTGATTGTTTAGAGCCTCGGCTCTATGTAGACTTTTTCCTTAAAGAAATACAAGACTAGTCTTTGCAACAATTTGTACTGTTGAGCTATCCAAAAATAAATCTATATTATATATATTTCTCAGTGTATTTTATATCAAGAGAGACACTCACTGTTTGATCTTAGATCCGACGTCTCAAAGTATTTTATTTTTAGTTTTTTTATATAAATTATATGAATATGAAATTTCGTATGTGTCATCTTCTCATTTGGACGCACCTATAAAAAATATTAAAAATAATTTTTTGATAAAATATAATGACCAAAATACCCCTTAAAATTTTCAAAGGTATTTTGGTCATTTTATTTTGTTGCAAATTTTTTTTTTATATATTTTTCACTAGTGCAAGTTTAATAAAGGAATGGACGTCCAAAATTTGGTATCAAAATAGTTTATAGAAAAAAAAATAAAAAACAAATAGTATAGAGATGTAACATTGTGATTGGGGAAATCTTAGCCCTCCATTCAGAATGGACGGTTGGATAAGGGGGAGGATAAAACTTCTATGATGTAGGGAAAACATAGAAAGCTTGCCCAAAATCATATTATGGAAGTAATTTATTTTAGGGCAAGCTTTTTATACTTCCCCTACAAAATATAAGTTCTATCATCCCCTTTATCCAATGAATGGAGGGCTAAGATTGCCCCAATCACAATGTCACGTCTCTACACTATTTTTTCTTTTCTATAAACAGTTTTGACACCAAATTTTGGACGTTCATTCCTCTATTAAACTCGCACTAGCAAAAAATATAAAAAAATATTGTCAATAAAATAAAATAACCAAAATACCCAAGAAAGTTTTAAGGGGCATTTTGGTTATTATATTTTATCAAAAAATTATTTTTAATATTTTTTATAGGTGCACGCCCTAATGAGAAGATGGCACATATCAAATTCCATATTCATACAATTTGTATAAAAAAAATAAACATAAAAAACTTTAAAACATTGGATCTAAAATCAAACGATGAATGGCTCTCTTGATCAAAATTAAACGTCTGAATGATAGGAGATGATAGAACTTCTATGTTGTAGAAAAAGCATAGAAAGCTTTCCCTTTATTTAGGTATTATCAAAGTGTTCAGGGTTTTAGCTTGTCATTCTCAAATATTAACTTCACTTTACTAACGACAAGACATTGGTTGTTCTTCCACCTACCCTTTGAATTGTATGTATGACTTGTCATTTAGGGGGAGGAGGACTAGCGTGCCTGGGAGTAAAGGAGTCCAACCAAACGAGAAAGTTTTTATACAGGTGAGGCCCTAGACAAACAAATAAGGGCGCACCTCAAAAATTCACTAAACACAATATTTTTTATGCTAAAATATCCTCAAATTGATCATCTCGACATCAAGATGTATTGACATGAGGAAAAATAGATTTCAAGTTTTGAAAAATGATGTATCTTGTCATGCATTTTTTGGGTCGTCAAATTTTAAGATTTTACATTCAAATTTTATCGTGGTATATAATTTTGATGTAAAATATTCTTAAGATTATCTCAAAATCTATTTTATATCTAATTATAAAATTTTAAATTTCAAATATGGTTAAAATCAAGTAGATCTATAAACATATGAAAATCTTGAAAATGGATGGTGTAGATAATATGTTGTAAAATGTACTATTTCTGAGACTTAAAATCTTTTTATTTTTCATAGTCATACATCTTGATGTCGAGATGATCAATTAAAAGGTTTTTCAACATTAAAACTACCTTTTCTGATGGATTTTTGAAATGCATCCGTAGTTCTACATGATAAGGTTGCATCCTTATATAAGCTTTTTCCCTCATTAAAACAATGTAATAAGATCTAACGTATGCGTGAATAAAAAGGAAGGCAAGAGAAAGGAAAAGCAATCCATCCTTGATGCTTCCCATTCCATTTTCTCTTGGAAGTTTCCAGCTTATTTCCACCAACTTTTTCCACGGAATTGTGCAGAATGAAACTTTAGAATGTGAACCCAAAAAGTAAAAGAATTTTGAACAGAATTGAAGCTAAGAAATGAAAAATATTGATGCGGCTTGTTTGGATCCTTTTTTTCAATCATGGGAAAAATCAATCTTGGGATTGAGATTTTTTGGAAATGTCAATTCTCTGTTTGGATCGCATCCGGTAGAAATCAAGAAAATGCAAATTCCTTGTCTGGAATATCTTTTTCTGGGAAATATAAATTCTTTCTCTCTAAAAATTTTGAGATAGTTTTTTTATTTAAAATTTTAATAATCTATTTCAAAAAAATTTAAAATTTGAAATAGTTTCCCTCTAAAAAATTTATATACTTTATCTCTCTAAAATTTGATATAGTTCCTTACTTTAAATTTTTGATATACTTTCTCTCTCTAAAACTTAAAATTTGAGATATTTTCTCTCTATGAAAATTTTGAGATAGTTTCTCTCTCTGAACAATTTCATATAGTTTTTCTCTCTAAACAATTTCAGGTAGTTTTTCTATCTAAAATATGATATAGTTTCTCTCTCTAAAATTTTAAGGTACTTTCTCTATCTAAAACTTAAAATTTGAGATAATTTCTTTCTAAGAAATTTGAAATAGTTTTTCTCTTTAAAAAAATTTAGGTACTTTCTCACTCTAAAATTTGATATAGTTACTATCTCTTAAATTTTAATATGCTTTATCTCTCTAAAACTTAAAATTTGATATAGTTCTCTCTCTAAAATTTTCAGGTAGTTTCTCTCTCTAGGACTTAAATTTTGAAGTAGTTTCTATTTCTACAATTTTTCAAATAGTTTCGCTCTCTAAAAATTTTAGGTACTTTCTCTAGCTAAAATTTGATATAGTTTCTCTCTTTAAAGTTTGAATATATTTTCTCTCTCTAAAACTTAAAACTTGAGATAGTTTATCTCTCTTTAAATTTTAATATACTTTCTCTCTCTAAAACGTGAAATTTGATATAGTTTCTCCATCCAAAATTTTTTAAATAGTTTCTCTCTAAATATTTCAAGTATTTTCTCTATCTAAAATTTGACATAGTCTCTCCCTCTAAAGTATTAAGATATTTTCTCTCTCTAACACTTAAAATTTGATATAGTTTCTCTCTCTAAATATTTATTGGTGGTTTCTCTATCTAAAATTTGATATAGTTTCTAGTCTCTAAAATTTTAATATGCTCTCTCTCTAAAACTTAAAATTTAAGATAATTTCTCTCTCTAAATGTTTTGAGATACTTTTCTCTAAAAAATTTTAAGTAATGCCTCTCTCTAAAATTTAATGTAGTTTCTCTCTCTAAAATTTAAGATACTTTCTCTTTCTAAAACTTAATATTTGAGATAGCTTCTCTCTCTAAAATATTAATATGGTCTCCCTAAAACTTTAAATTTGATATAGTTTCTCTCTTTAAAAATTTGAGATAGTTTTTCTTTCTAAAAAAATTATATATTTTCTCTCTCTAAAAAATATCATATAGTTTCTTTCTCTAAAATTTGATATAGTTTCCCACTAAAAATTTAATATGTTTTTTCTCTTTAAAATTTGATATAGTTTTTTTCTCTAAAATTTTAATATTTTTTTGTTCTTCAATAGCAAAATGGATCATTTCATGTCAATTCCACCTATTTTGGTAGAATTAAGATTCTCAAATTTCAGACTTAAAATGAGCATTTAGGAATCTCATGGAAATCTCAATTCTAACTAAAATGTCAATTCTATGCGAACCAAATACTATTGTTCCAGCTTTTCTAGTAAACGTAGCCCTTAAAAATCTGAATCCAATGAGCCAAACGGGCATAGACTTGGAGATATTGTTGTGGACCAACTTTCTTTAAAGTTCAGAACCAAGGGTAGATAGCGTAAAGCATTGTCACTAACAAGCCACTAAATAAAATAATAGTGCCTCAGGAGCATATACTGTACACTTACTCCCTCGGGTGGAAAACTATCTAGTTCAGACTTATCTGATCCCAAATTTTGGGAACCACCTAAAACATCACTAGATGATTATATAAAAAAGAAAATTTTTGAATTTTTAAGTTTTTTACCCTTTGGATTTCACCTTTCAAAAATTAGGCAGTTTGTATTAAACCTTGAGGTATTATTTCTCAAGCCCATAAAAAATACAATTTGGAAATTGCTTTTTATTGAGCATAACATATGGGGGAAGATGTTACATCACCAAATTTTTGGGTGTTGAAAATTCTCATAGATTAGGTTTTGCTTGAGGGAGTAAATGAACAATATATGCTCCTTCAGGGGCCTGAAATCTTTCCGTATAAATAATGACTCTCAACCCTTGCTTTTTTGTTTAGAAAAATTTTATGTAAAGTTGCAACCTTAAACTGTAGAATTAAAATGCATATAAAAAATCCATCGGAAATGGACAGAAAACCCCCTTATTTATCATCTCAACATTTCGATGAGAAAATGGATAGAAAAGAAAGGAAGGGAATTTCAAGTCCCAATAATACGGCTTAACGCCTTTATATCAGGTTTTAGTTTTAGTCGATACAATAATGTCAACCAATAGAAATAACGATTGTGTTGTTTTGAAAAAAGGAAAAAGTTTATATAAAGATGCAACCTTATAATGTAGAACTACGGTACACCTCAAAAATCCATCGGTAAATGTAGTTTTAATGTTGAAAGACACCTTTGATTGATCATCTCGACATCGAGATGTAAGATCATGAAAAATAAAAAGATTTTAAGTCTCAGAATTTTAAGTCTTAGAATTAGTACATTTTACAACATATTATCTACACCGTCCATTTTCAAGATTTTCATTTGTTTATAGATCTACTTGATTTTGACTATTTTTTAAAATTAAAATTTTATAATTAGATATAAAAATAGATTTTGAGATAATCTAATAACATTTTACATCAAAATTATATACCATGATAAAATTTGAAGGTACACCTTACCTCTACAGCTACGGATGCATCCGTATGCCAACTGCACGCTTGAAAAAATGCCCTTGTTTAACACAGATAAAATATTATATTTTCAAAATATTTATTCATTATAAATACTATATTTTCAAAATATTTATTCATTATAAATTCTTCCATTGGCTTTTGATAGTTCCTTTATTCACCATCTTTCTAATTTTTTGGATTTTCCCTTTATTTCTTAAATGTCAATTTTTTGGATTTTCCCAAACTCCAAAATAGATTCGAGCAAAGTGATAACAAGGGTGGATGAATATCACTGAAAAATAAGCTTGATGCGCCCGCAAGAGCAAAATTTGCTACTATTGTCCAAATCACAAAATGAGTATTTAGCTTTTTTTTACTGCTTACATACCTAGGTCTAACCATCAAAATTTTAGATTACCTAGGTCTAACCATCAAAATTTTAGATTACCTAGGTCTAACCATCAAAATTTTAGATAATATGTGTGCAACTGTAATTTTTTCACGCAACTCTAGGGTGTAAATATTTTCATACATGTTTAGGGCCATAATGAAGCTTTTATATTTCATAGTCGGGTTGCAAGTAACATCCCAAAATTTAT
This sequence comes from Amborella trichopoda, assembly GCF_000471905.2. The sequence continues at coordinate 1,671,419 of NW_006498320.1, forward strand.
GGTACAAACATTACTCTTCTCTATTGAGATCCCACCCAAGATTGTGTGCATGGTTGATGCGAAATAGGTGAGAGGAATGACAAAAAAAAAAAAGGTGTTAGAAATAACGTAAACAAATGGTCCACCAGCACCTTAATGGAGCTGTATCCATAAACTCGGTAAGACAATACCACAATGAAGATTACAAGTGATAAACCTCTCTCTAGATATCGACAAAAGCGACATTGTGCTTCCCTTTGAAACATGCTCTCCCGCCCCGAATAATATCGCTGATCAACTTCCGCTTTCTCAATGCTACACTGCTACTAGAAAAATAACCTTGATATTAACCGAGAGACTTTTTCTTATAAAAGTAAAAACTATCAACCTGAAACCCTATAAGAAAACCGCCTCTCTAGGAGATCATGTCTCTATCTTGAAAATTCATTTCTATAACCCGAAAAGGTGACCGAGAGCATAATATTACATCTTCCTTTAAACCTTTATAGAGATCACTAGTGTTTCTTTCTATTTACATCCAGATTTGGGCAAGTAAAGAGGACACGAGACCTCTCCATATAAATTTGCGCTTCAACAACATTAATTCCATGGGTGGATGAGAAGGGTTCTATGGACCACAAAAGAGATGACCTCCAGGTCTCCTCTGTTGAATTTATGT
>NW_006498320.1:1677170-1695957 GCF_000471905.2 Amborella trichopoda
GTTCTCCCCCAACTCTCTACACAACCTCACTCTCTCTCCCACTAACCTCTCTCTCTCACCTCTCTCTCTCTCTCTCCTAGAGGGGCACACCCTACTCTCTCTCCTCCATATTTCTCTCTCTAATTTTTTCTCTCCAAAACCTTAGATAGTACTCTCTCTCCTCTCTAGACCTAAGTTAATTTTTTTGGAAAAATTAGAAGGGGCCCAAGTTAATTTTGGGGTTATGGTTTAGTAGAGATTTTAAGGGGTGGTTACCTAGTTTGGCCGAAATCAGCTATCCCGGTTCGAGATTGAAACCAGACCACAGATCCCGCGCCATTAGATATGATGACTCGATGTGGGGTGTAAAAAGCCCGGTTGAGGTAATCTCTGGCATCTTTTATTTTATTTTATATTTTCAAGCACAGTATTAGGTTGTATGAATGGCATCAAGTAGTTGAGATTTATTTTATTGATGTGTTATTTAATTTTGAAATTTCTATTGTTTGTAATAAGACCATCTATGAGTGATCTTGTTGTCAAAATTATAAGGGGCGATTATTATTAAAAAAAAAAAAATTGTATTTCTTCGGCAAAAGATCACATAGGTCTTTCTTTCATCCTTTTCTTTGGTTTATTGACCGCACTTGCTAAAAATCATCAAAAAACAAAAATAGAAGCTTTCAAAGACTTTAAAAAATGGGGGAAAGGCTTTCTAAGATTTTCTAGAAAATAGAAAAGAATTAAACTAAAGAACTAAACAAATGAAACAAAGTAAATAGAAAACAACGGATGTGGGTATACTTGTAAGCCGGGACTATTGTCCCAGAACTTGTAATTGGGGCTTGAGTCCAAGTAGTGTCAGTGCAAGGGAATCATTCCAATTATCTTTGATATTGTTGACCCAGAATAGTCGATTTGTAGAGTTCTATCAGAGTTAAAAAGACTTTGGAGGAGAAAGGGGATCACGTTGGTCAATAACACTTTAGGGTAGTTTATGGTCTAGATTTTAGGGCATTTTATGGTCTACTTGAGAATCAGAGAGATGGTTCAGGTTTCTTGGAGTTACAAGAGGGTCCTAGAAGGTCTAGGGCTAGGGTTAGGCTGAAATTAGGGTTATTTGATAATGTGAGAGTTTCAAGGCATTGCAACCTTGGGTGATATAGGAAGAAGGAAGTGAGAGTGGCTCTACCAAGTGGCGGCTCAATCTGAGCTATTCAAGGCATTGCAACCTTGGGTGTGTTGCGCCATGCCTAACTCTGAATGTGGTAGACATGTGGTAGGGTCCCACATGACACAAGTACACTCGCAGTGAGTTGTGGGTCCTAGACAGGGGCGGTTTCAAGCCACCTCTCCTCCCATGCTACGCAATGGCCACCTTTAGTGTCAAACATGTGATAATTTTGTGGTTTTTGGTTTTTGGGACCTTTTTATTTATTATTTTAAGTCAAATTAAGGATTTTAGGCTGATTAGAGGCCTAATCTAGTATTTAGGATTGAATTAGAAAGTATTATAGGTCGATTTAGCCTAATTTTGCATGTTCTAGGGTGATTTATGCAAATTATGCTCTACTGCATTTGGTGACCATTCCCACTAATGATCTAGATGTACAGGTATTCCCAAATTCCTCCCTCATTCGAGGTTTTCAGGTTGCTCGATAACCCCTCAAATTGTCCTTTTTTTTTTTTATTTATTTATTTATTTAGCACTTAGTGGAAGGACTTTCAGAGGTCACCGATCCCGACCATCCAAAGTCAAAAAGCGGGAAAGCTCCCCAAAAACTCTTTGTATTTTTTATCTTCAATTTATTTTATATTACATATTTTTCTCCATTATAATGCCTCTTACTCATTTTTAATGAGAAAAAGATGTTGGACAACTGCCATTTTGGTTCTAGTTAATGGGGTTTTTGGACTCTAGGAAGGGTTGAGCCTTTAAAATTTAGAAAGAGCGGGTAAAATCTTTGAAGGGCCACGGGAGAGAGGGCTACTGATCTTGAATTTAATTAATGGACAATCACTGTTTTAACTTTTAAAAATGTCTATTAAAATAATATCTTCTCTATGTATACTATAAATGATAATTGATTTCCTCAAAGCAGCCACAAGACTATCCAAACTTGACAACTAGTTTATATTTCTCACTTTTTTAGTATTGTTATTTTCTTCGGAATGTGTGTGGTTAGAATTGGACTCAACTCTAAATATATGAAGGGAACCTGAGAAAACCAACACACTCTAATTTGCCCTAAATTCCATATAATGGGAAATAAGGTTTTATAAATATGAACAGGTTCTTGAGTAGTTCCAAGGACTTTCAATCCTTGTTATACTTATATTGAATTAATATACTAATCTAAACATTTTTTATTTGGGCTTTAAAGGACCTTTCAAGTCTCAAAACATATAGGGTCGTTTGGGTACCTGAAAATCTATTAGAGTAAAATATATTACAAGGAAATATGATATTTATCATGTTTCGGTACACTTCAACAGTAAAAACATAAAAATAAATTACACAAGATTTCTCCAAAATAAGTGGAATCTATTAAGCGCAGGATGACTGAAATCCATTATGCATTTAATGGTTGCCCAAAAATTCCTTTATTTCCCGCCATGCTCCCGCTATCCTGTGCACATCCATTCTCCCTCTATTACGCCTACCTCTCTTGCCCAAAAAATCCTCTATTTCCCTCAATTCTCCCTCTCTCTTGTACACATCCATTCTCCCTCTGTTCTAGGGTACATCCATTTCTATACGCTCCTACATACCAATTTTTACATCCCTTTATCCCAAATCTTTGGAGAGAGAAAAAAGGATTTTATGATAAATTATATTTTATACGTATATTTTGTAATGATTTTTTGATAAATTATAATAATTACTAAATGCTGTGGAAAAAAATTGATTTTTTTGGGATTAGGGTTTAGATCGAGACAAAAAAATGTGATAAATTATATTTTATTTAAATTATAATGATTACTACTTTGAAAATAAATAAAAAAGATTTTTTGGGATTAAGGTTTAGATACAGATAACGAAGTGATAAATTACTTACAATATATTAGTTGTATTTGATAAATTACTTACAATATATTAGTTGTATTTGTTTTTTCCACATTGGCCTCCTCCAATATCTCAATCTAATTTTTAAAATATTTTATTATTTCACAATAAATTTTTTTTTAAAATACACCACCATTTACTATTTAAACTACAAATTAACAATATTTAAAGGTTGTGACTAAAATAGCTCACTCAATGTTTATGACCAATATTAATTCACACTATTAAGTTATTAGTTTTGAGGTAACCACCCTTAAATCTCTACAAAACCCTAACTCCAAAATAATTAGGCTCAAACCCTAATTTTCCCAACCCTTAAATCTTTAGGTCAAGAGAGAGAGAAAAGGAGACCTAGGGTTAAATCTTTAGGTAGAGAGAGAGAGAAAATGAGACCTAGGGTTGGGGCGTGCGCCCTATGGGTCTTAGGAGAGAGAGGGTTAGAGAGAGAAATATAGAGGAGAGAGAGTATGGTGTGCCCCTCTAGGAGAGAGAGAAGAGAGAAAGAGTTTATGGGAGAGAGAGAGGTGTGTAGAGATAGGGGAAGAGCACTCCTATTTATAGTGAAATTTAGATCTAGGGTTTCCGATAATTTACCTCTTTTTTAAGATTGAATATGGACCCGTTGATCAAGGTGATTTGTGGGGTGAGGGATCTGAGTCATCCATTCTATAGATGGACCATTAACATTACGGAAGGTACATGGACCATTATTCCCCTTTCTTTAAACCATTTTCCCATCAATATATTTAAATAAATTAAATCTATCAAGGATATAGTGCATACTATAAAATTACATATTCCATCTCATATTTCCATAATAATATTTCAATAATATCAAGTCAAGATATTCCTTCAATAATCAAGATAAGATATGGTCAATATTTCCTAATCAATATTTGACCATATGCTACAAGATAGAGTTACCATATTCAATAAACTTGTACTCAAAGTAATCAAGAAGAGGCATCCAAGGGTGGGGCGTGCCACCCTTTTGTGGCACATGTAGGCCCCCACCCACACGCCACATGGTGGGCCCATGTGCACTTTGGGCCCCCATGGAATTTTATAAAGATTTTTAAAATTAAATAAAACGCATTAATATATATTTGAATTTTTACAACTTTGTAAAATCAATAACTGTATTTTTATAAGTCCAAAAATCATAAATAAAATATTGAGAGATTCATAAAAATTCAAATAATAAAACAAAAATCATTTCAATAATAAAATGAAAACAATTAAATTAATATGATGGAAAAAAGATCCATATGGTTTTAGGAATTCAATCTGTAATAATGGGGTACTCCATCTTCAACTGTGGACTACAGACCACACTAGCTTTATCGAACTGACCCAATATTTCTCATGACCATAGTCCAAGCAGGGGCTCATTAGCGGGTCACCAAAGTCAGGCTGATGAATCAAGGGGTCGCAATCTCAGTCTGTGGATTATAGGTCCTTCCCTATAGACGAGTCAAGGTCATCATGACCTGATACGAGCACAGCTCTATGACGCATAGGGGTTTCTCTCATACATGCATATGTTTCACCCAAAGGTGGATATCATCTCTTATATGATTCGTTTCCTCTCACTCTTTCTCTCACTAAATCGTGACGCAAACTATTGCTCCAAGCTGTTTTGCAGAAAAAATACCTCCAGCTTTGCAAGTTTTTTCGAAGATCTAGGATATTTTCTCATAAGACATCATAATTCGTCAAAATTTGATGTCATCACCAAATATGTGAAGACCAACTATATTCTGGTGAGTTGGATTATCAAAATTTTAGTACGTTGGTGTAGACGTTTGTATTTCCATCAAAATTGTGGTCATTGTCGCGGACATTTTTGTTTTGTGTGGGCTTCTAGAGAGAAAAAGACATTGTGGTCATTGTCGCAGACATTTTTGTTTTGTGTGGGCTTCTAGAGAGAAAATGACAAAGACAACAGTTTTGATCAGAGGGCTTATTCCTTTGTATATATGAATCATATGTATGTTGCCAATGGTTCTTTGATTTAAATCCATGGTATTGGTAAGACGAATTTCTTCTCTAAATCCCAAAACTCTAAAGTTCTTTTTATTTATCTCTAAGTTATTGTCTGTTAGTAAAAATTACTCTGAGCATGTATTGCAATGTTATTTTTTCTCTCAACTCTATGACTTTTCAAGACCGGGCCATAGATTGGTGAAAAAAGATCGTCTCATGGGCTATATTTATTAAATCAGGAGAATAATGTTTCGGTTGCCAGTCAAGATAATTATGATATTAACAAATTGTGGCATTGGAGATTTGGATACCCCTTAGATAAAGTTTTAAATTTTTTAATACCCTTTCTATCTTTAAACTCTAATTCTTGTGAAATGTGTAAATTCTCAAAACAAACAAGACTTCATTTTCAGTCTTATGTGCATGTTTCAAATGAACAATTTCCTTTTACTTAATACATTTTGATGTATGGGGACCAGCCCCAGCTGATTATTATGCCGGCTTTAAATATTTTGTTATTTTGGTTGATGATAGGTTTCATGCTACTTGGGTATATTAATTGAAATAAAAAACATAAGTTTTTCTTGCATTCAAAATTTTTCAAATTGATTTCCACTCAATACAACGGCAATATTAGAATTATGCGGACTGATAATGCCAAAGAGTAGGTGAAAAAAGTTTTTTCTAAGTATTTATTGAATCTTGGTATTAAAAACCAAACATCGTGTGTTGGAATACCTGAGCAGAATGGAGTTGCAGAAAGGAAAAATAGACACCTTTTGGAAGCTACAAGATCTTTGATGTTTCAGATATATGTTCCAAAATTTTTTTGGTCTAAAGCAGTTTTAATTGCTTGATATCTGATTAATAGACTTCCAAGTAAAATTCTTAAAGATAAATCTCCCCTTAAAATTTTGAAAAATAGAAAATTTGATTTGTCCCATTTACGAGTATTTGGATGTGTGTCTTATGTTCATGTGGTTGGGCACAAACAGGATAAACTTGATAAACGTTCATGTAGATGTATCTTTCTTGGATACTCCTCTACTCAAAAGGGATAAAATGTTATGATCTCACTATCAAAAAATGTATAATTCCATAGATGTTCAATTTGTTGAAATAGAGTCATATTTCCATGGTCCATTGGAGAATGGTTTAGAAAATAGTACTCAAGGAGAGTATTAAAGTGGTTGTTTGCCCTTGCCTAATGTTAATAAATGTGATGTGATTGACACACCTGAAATAAGTCATGATAATCAAGGCAAAATTGAAGAAAGTTATGATGATCAAGCCGAAGTTGTCGATACCTCTGAAACTCACCAAGCTGGTATAGAAGAAGAAAACTTCACTGTGGCCCCACCGGATCCCCCCTTACGTATGTCTTCTCATATCTCCCAACCTTCTTCTAGACTTCAAGATTTTTATATTTATCATGTAGTTTCTTATTCTATTCAAAATAAAATTTCTTATGGAAATATCTCTCCTGGCAATTTTGTTTTATTGAGTTCTATCTCTAATAATTATGAGCCAACTAATTTTCAAAATGCAATTTTCAAACTGTGTAGAGGAAGATCATGAAAGAGGAACTTCAAGCATTTGACAAGAACTATACTTCATGGTACCTAAAGAGAAGAAAACAGTTGGATGTAGATGGGTTTATATTATTAAATATAATACTGATAGGTCTGTTGAGAGACATAAGGCCAGGTTGGTGGCCAAAGGATTTACCTAAACTTATGGAGTCGATTATAAAGAGACTTTTGTACCAGCTGCCAAGGAATACTGTTCGTGTTGTTTTGTCTATTGCAATCAATTGTAGGTGATCTCTACATCAAATGGATGTTAAAAATGCCTTATTACATGATGACCTTGAAAAAGTCTATATGAGTCTTCCTCCAGGCCATTCTAAATAAAGAGAAAGATCTTGTATGCAAATTAAAGAAGGCTTTGTATGGACTTAAACAATCACCTCGTGCATGATATGCCAAACTCAACACAGCTTTGATGAGTGTTGGGTTTTTTAGAAGTTCAGTTAATTCTTCGATATTCACAAAAAGGGGAACTTTAAGTACAATAGTTGTACTCATTTATGTTGATGATATTACTATTACAGGTAATGATAAAGAAAGTAGCATGAAGCTTAAAAATTATCTTCACAAAAAAATTGACATCGAGGATCTTGGTCAACTAAAGTATTGAAGTAGCACATTAAAAAAAAGGACTCTTCATTTCTCAAAGGAAATATGTATTAGATCTGTTCAAAGAAACTGAGAAACTGGGAATCAAACTCGTTGACATTTTTGTTAATATTAATTGTAAAATTAATTCAACAAATGGATAACCTCTTGAAGATGTGAGTCGATTTCAAAGACTTGTGGGAAGATTGATTTATTTGATTGTGATACGACCATATATAATGTATGCGATTAGTCTTGTGAGCCAATTTCTGCATGCTCCTAGATCATGTCATATGGAGGCTATCGACAGGATTATCAGATATCTTAAGTCGTCATTTGGTTGCAACTGCATGGTCACACTAATATTATTAGTTATTCTGATGCTGACTGGGCAGGTAATCCAATTGATAGAAAGCTCACTATCAGCTATTGTACATTGGTCAGAGAAAACTTAGTTACTTGGAAAAGCAAGAAACAAAATGTGGTTGCTTCATCTAATACAGAAGCCAAATATAAAGCTATGGCTTCAACTACAAGTGAATTGATGTGGCTAAAATACCTACTTTGAGATGTGGGGTTCCCAACCGCCAATCTAATGGAGATGTTATGTGATAATCAAGCAACTATGCATATTGCCTCTAATCCAGTTTTTCATGAAAAAACCAAACACATATAAGTTGAGTGTCACTTTATGAGAGAAAATGTTAAGTAAATAGTTATTAGTACTCCTTATGTTTAAAGTGATGACCAACTTACAAATATGTTTATCAAAGCTATTGCAAAGACAAAGTTCCATTAGATACTGTCCAAGTTGGGCTCTATTGACATCTACGTACCAACTTGAGCAGGAGTGTTGACAATTATAGAAATCAGATATTGAATTTTTTATCTTGTATCTTACTAAATATTAACTTGAGGGGGAGTGTTGGCAATTATAGAAAGCAGATACTGAGTTTCTTATCTTGTATATTACAATATATTAAGTTTTCTATTTTGTGGAACTACAATTGTAGTGGGATTTGTTTCCTAAAAAGCAAGAGCTGTAACTCTATAGATCTCTAGTAAACCAGAGGAATCCCTATGAATGAGATACTAGTTTACCTTCCGTGGATGTAGGCACCATTGCCGAACCACATATATGTCTTGTTATTCTTTCTCTCTCTTTGTTATTTCCTGTATTATAAATTCTACAACTTGGAAATATAGAAACCTCCACTTATTTTTTGTATCAATATATTTTTTCTTTTTATATGTACCCATTTAATAAAGTTGTTTATTACTTATGTTAGTTTTTTTAGTAGTACACAACTTTGTAACCTTATAAATTGGGGCTCTTGTTCACATATTTGATAATTTCAATAATATATCTTCAAGGGGGGCTTAAGACCCAATTATATAGAAATACAATTTCTAACATTGTATCAAGCACGGTTCTATTTCAATAGAAATCTTTTTTTTTGTGATCCCGTAAACAATTTTCAGGAATCTACAACTAGGTAAACAATTTTTAGGGTTTTTTTTTTTTGTCGAGGAGGAGGTAGGGTTTTCAGTTTAGTTGGAGAAGAAGAGGACTTTGCTGCTTGGTTTTATGGTGTCGGAATTTGATTTTTTCCTTTTTTGTGATCCCGTAAACAATTTTGAGGAATCTACAATCTCGTAAACAATTTTTAGGGGTTTCTTTTTATTGATGAGGAAGTAGGCCTTTCAGTTTAATTGGAGAAGAACAGGACGCTGCGACTTGGTTTTATGGTGTCGGAATTTGTGATTCCGTTGAAGGCATGAGCTGAGGCTTGACACCAATGCTTCTGGGAATCAATGGCGATCGGTGCCCTTTAAGCACCCTGCAACTTTTGAAACCCTCTTTCTCTCTTTAGATTTCTCTCTATTGTAAAATAAATCGCTGCCTCTTTCTTCTTCATCCTCGTCCGGATCTGAAGCCACATCTGAAACCCACTCAGAAATCCAGTGACAGATATGATCAGCATGTCAATTTTCAATTGGTGGCTTCACCTCATCAATGTGAACAAAGTCGTTTTCTTTGTCTCTGTTACTGTTTTCTTGCGAAGAAATCGCATCTGCTAAGGTCTTTGCTACTCCTCTCTCGCTAAGTCACTTTTTTTCTCTCCTCTGTTAAGCTTATCTTTCTATGGTAGAACAAGTCATCTCCTAGTAAATTTAGTCTTGACTTGAACCATCTTTTTGGCACTAGCATGTGGCCCTTTCTTGAACCCATTGGTTGTCCTTTCCTACATGTTTAAGCTGTTGTTTCTTTAGTTTTGGCTTGTTTGAGTCTCCCACTATTTTTCTCTAGCTTTTTTTGCTTGCACTTATTTCTAAGTTGGTTACTTTTGTCTCCTTCCCTTGTCAGGTAGAAGCACCAAACTGACATTCACAGTTTGTACTTTTTCTTTATATCAGATAAAATCTTTTTGAAATGGTGGGCTTCTCATTAGGCCCTTTACTGATTACAACTGATTAAAAAGAAATATCTGATCTCTGTGATGTGATCTGTGAGCCCCATTGCTTTAGATAAACCAATGTTGTTGGGCTCCCCTGGGATAATAATTGCATGGGCATGAAATATAAAAAAATTCAAGGAAGTACCTGAAGATGATTTTGTAACAAACCTGAGATATAATGTTCTTCGTGCACAAAAGGTCTAGAAAGGCAACAAAGTGGGTCCCTCAAAAAAATGATTGGGCAAGTTGAACTTCGATGGGAGTGTGCGAGAAAATTGACAAATAGCAGGTTTTGGGGGGACTGCTAAGAAATTATAGAGAAGAGAGAGTTTGGACTTGCTTTTTTGCTTCTACAAAAAAAAAAAAAAAAAAAGAAAAAAAAAAAGGGAGAATTTGGACTTTGCCAAGAACATTTACAATGAGGAAGAATTGATGACCTTAAAAAATATGGTCCTCAAAAAAACTACAACAATAGGAACATTATCAAAGGAGATTCAACTAATATTATAAAATAGTGCAGACCTCGACGGATGGGTAGGGTTTATGAAAAGTTATATCGTCAATGGCCTTATACTGTATTCTTTCATTCGGTTGGAAGCCTTTGTCTTAGAAGGCATCTTTCGACCTTCTAGGGGAGCTCAAAGTGTGCTTTGTGGAGCTCCTTTGGACTGTCATTTATCTTACATCTGTGTATTACACCTTTTTTACGCTTTCATATACTGAATGAAATTTATTTTAACGTTCAAGAAAAAAAAGGACTGTACCCTAATTCATGCAAAACATTGATGTATAAGTTACACAAAGTAATGCTTTTAATGTAAAATGTAGAATTAAAGGTGCATCTCAAAAATTCATCATAAAAAGTTGTTTGGATGTTGGAAAACCCTCTAATTGATCATCTCGAGATCGAGGTGTATGAATATGAAAAGAAAAAAAGATTTCGAGTCCGTGAAATAGTATATCTTGCAATACCTTTTCTAGACAGTCAATTTTCAAGATTTTCATGTGTTTATAAATTTACTTAATTTGAACCATTTTTGGAGTTTAAAATTTTATAATTAGATATGAAAATAGTTGCTCAAGCCATCCTAAGAATTTTTTATATTAAAATTACATTTATAATAAAGGTATGGGGCTAAATATCAACTTTGCAAAGTGGTAAGTATGTAGGCATACGGTCCTCGACCTTTGGTGAGAATGGACTCTTTGGTGAGAATGGAGTCAGCGACCCCATCATGAGGTTCGGCAATACTACCGCCAAGGTCCCATGCCATTCCAAAAAAAAAACATGCATTGGACAAGACTATTTAAGGTTGCAACCTTATGCAAACCACACCTTTAATGTAATGCTTTTTGTAGGCAATTGACATCACTTTTTTTTTTTTTGCAATTAATATGATTTACCTTTTAGGGAGGTTAATACAACCAACGGACTAGACTGGCCTTTGAAACTCAAAACATCGTTATTTTTTATTTTAGTGATTTTGTCTTCCTCTATTAGGGTTTCTTACATTTATTACTTCTATATAATCACAAGGTGCGCATACGTGTAATGAATAAAGGGGAAATTACAAAAAACCCTCCAGACCACATTTTCTATGCAACTTACTCTCAACCTAATTTTTTTTCTCACTTTTTTTTTCAAAATAAACTACCTATGCAAATACCCCCCCCTTCCCCCTAAAGGACAAAAGTTCATTTTTTTTAGACGGAAATGCCCTTCATGTACACAAAAATCATTTTGGCTAGATTTGATGTCGACTTTTCGACCCCAGTAGCACATTGCCAGAGTGCACCATCACATTGCCGAAGCGCATAAGTGGCAGTCCCCCCAAGACAACTACCGGACCAGACTGCCCTTTACATAGTGCCGGAGCCCTAGAATCCAGTAACATATACTGCCAGACCGCCATTTGCAACTGTCGGACCGAACTTTACACTGTGTCAGAGCCCTACTGTCGGACAGCACTTTACATAGTACCTGAGCCCTACTATCGAACCGCACTTTACACAGTGTTGGAGCCCTAGTGTCGGCCCGTGCTTACATAGTGTCGGAGCCCCTATTTTGGTGAAAAGAGAGAGAGGTGGGTAAGGTAAAAGTAAAGGAGGGTAGTTTAGATATTTCTTTATTTTTTTATTTGGTTAAGTGGTATTTGCATAGAAAGTATATTTTGGAGAAAAACGTGAGAGAAATGGTTACGTTCGGGGTAAGTTGCATAGTAAGTGTAGTCTTGGGAGTTATTTGTAACTTTCCCAATGGAGTGTTTGTTTTATGTAGGGCACTGGCAAAGGGCCAGACCTAGCCTATGCCTAGCCGCAATCCTTATAGGCAAGCCCTAGCCTAGATCGGGCCAAAGGGGCTCTGGCACGGTCCTAGCTAGACCTAATAAAAAAAAGAGAAAAGAAAAGTAAAATTGAAAAGAACAAAGAAAATACAAGGTCGGGCCTGGCCTGTTGCATACTTTAGTTTTATAGAACATGGGGTTCTTAAACCACCCCTTCCATGGGCAATCATAGAAGGGGGCGAGCTCCTAAAAACAACACCAATTGATGCTTTTATTGGCTTGTTCAAAACCCTTTGGTTCCAAATTGTGGTTGCTACTCATGCATAATAATAGGGTAATTTGTAGAAATTATGGACGAGATGACCTTAAACTTTTCCTTAACCCGTCACAAGATCCGGTAAAGATGGTGGGTTGTATTAGGTAGGCAACCAATACAAAACTTCGTCAAACTTCTCATGAATCCAGAATATATGATATAGCATCAGTATGTGTTGATAGCTATAGAACCAGATATTGAATTTTCTATCTTGTTTATTACAAGATATTACAAAATATTAAATTTTCAGTTTTGAGTTTCCTATTTTGTGGGATTACTATTGTAGTGAGATTTGTTTCCTAAAAGATAAGAATTGTAACTCTATGAAATTTTTGATAAACCAGAGTAATACCTATGAATGAAATATTGGTTTACCCTCTGTGAATGTAGGCACTATTGTCGAACCACGTTTATATCTTCTTGATCTTTTTCTCTCTTTTACTCTCTCTTTCGTCTCTATTTTTTTTATTACAATTTCTACATGGTATCAGAGCAAGCCAATTTATCACAAGATCCATTGTTCAATGGTGGTTGCGTCATATTTCTTGATCGTAGTTCATATCATGTGGATCCGTTCATAGTGGTGGACCGAGTTTGAATGGGTCCTCTATCTTTGCTTCTTGCTTTGAAATTTTGTTTGAGCCAAGACGTCTCTTTCTTATTTAATTAAGTTGGCAAGTAAGCAATGTTTGAACCCTAACTTTGGGTCGGATACATGGCCTTGCTGCAAGATTTTTTTTTTTTCATTTTCCAATTGTCGGTGAACACGTGAGAGCCAGAGATGCACTATTATTTCCGTAGCTACAAGTTATTTCGAAGAGCCAAATAAACCTCAAGGATATAATATGCTAGCCGGTTTTGCAGCCTGAGGCCGAATTTGCATACTTTGTTTTGTAATGCAAAGGTTGCATTGGGTGCACCCTCAAGTTGACCTTACTGTTGATGCAGACTTGTTGCCTTCTAGTTCCTATTATCTCTTTATAATGGCAGATTCCAAAAAAAAAAAAAACTCCAGCATGAAACCTACTATTATTCTTTTGAATGGACTTAATTATCTTGCTTAGTCGAAAGTTGTTTCTCATTCTCTCTTTGGACAATCTAAACTTGGACACATTACTAGGAAGAAAATCATGAATCTTGATTTCAAAACCTCTAAAAAAAGTTTTGAGAAATCTTCCTTAGTTGCTAATAATAAAAAATATGAAACAAAAAGGCCTCAAAATAGCAATGGAGATAGAGACCCTAACAATTATCATGATGGTAGAAGGGATCGTAGTAATCATCACTACAATTGTGATTATTATAGCAACCAAGGAACAACACTAGTTCTTCCTCCAATAAGGATCATTCTTTTTCATTACTGGACACAAGTAACCCTTATGCTTCCATGTCTTCCTGTGACACACTTTCTTAGATAATAAACTCAAGGGCCACTGATCATATGACTAGTAACTTAAAATGTTTATCCACCATAAAAAATAATAAAGATATGAACCATATGTCTATTGCTAATGGTTCCTTGATACTTGTCCATGGTGTTGGTGAGATCAAGTTCTTCTCCAAGTCTCATAACTTTGAAGTTATTTTTATACCATATTTTTCCTCTAACTTGATGTCTGTTGGTAGAATTACTTAGAGCATGAATTACAATGTTATTTTTTCTTCAAAGTATGTAACTTTCTAAGACCGGGGCACATGGAAAAAGATTGGTGAAGGAAGACTATCTTATGGGGCATTATTTAGTTAATCGAGATAATAAGGCTTTGGTTGTCAATCAAGATAATTCTGATATTAATAAATTGTGGCATTAGAGATTTGGACACCCCTCAGATAAAGTTTAAAAATTTTAATGCCCATATCTATCTTTAAACTCTCATTCTTGTGAAGTCTGTAAATTCTCAAAACAAACAAGACTTCTTTTTCAATCTTCTATGCATGTTTCAAATGAACCTTTTTATTTGATGCATTCTGGTGTGTGGGAACCAGTCCCAATAGTTCTTATGCCTGCTTTAAATATTTCATTACTTTTATTAATGATTGGTCATGTGCTACTTAGGTATATTTATTGAAATAAAATATAGAAGTTTTCCCTATGTTCAAAGACTTTTTCAAATTGATTTCCGCTCAGTACAATGGTAATATTAGAATTTTGCGGACTGATAATGGCACAGAGTATGTGAACAAACATTTTTCTGAGCATTTATTGAATCTTGGTATTATACTGGAACACCTCGACAGAAAAAATTGCTAAAATGAAAAATAGACACATTTTGAAAGCTACAAGGTCTTTGATGTTTCAGACGCATGTTCTAAAAAATTATTCGTCTAAAGCTATTTTAACTACTTGCTATTTGATTAACAGACTTCCGAGTAAAATTCTTAAAGATAAATCTCCCTTTGAAATTTTGAAAAATAAAAAAATTGATTTGTCTCATTTGCTAGTATTTGGATGTGTGTCTTATGTTTATGTGGCAGGGCACAACCGGGATAAATTTGATAAACGTTCCAGTAGATGTATATTTTTTAGATACTCCTCTACTCAAAAGGGATATAAATATTATGATCTCACAAGTAGAAAAATTCATATTTCTAGAGATGCTCAATTTGTTGAAATAAAATCATATTTTCATGACCCATTGGCGAGTGGTTTGGAAAATAGGACTCAAGGGAAATGTTTAAGAGGTAATTAGCCATTGCCTAATATTAATACCAGTGATGTGTTCAATATACCTGGAATAAGTAATGATGATCAAGGTGAAGTTGAAGAAAGTCATAATGATAAAACCACAGTTGAAGATACCTCTGAAACTCACCAAGCAGATTTAAAAGAAGAAGACTATGTCGTGGTTGCCCCTTGCGCAGGTCTTCTCGTATCTTTCAACCTTCCTATAAACTTCAAGATTTTTATATTTATCATTCAATTTCTTATCCTATTCAAAATTATATTTCTTATGAAAATATCTATTGGCGATTTTGTTTTTATGAGTATTATTTCTAAAAAATTTAAGCCAACCAATTTTCAAAATGACATTTCTCAACCTGTGTGGAGGAAGGCTATGAAAGATAAACTTCAAGCACTTGACAAAAACCATACATAGGACATTATCAAGCTACCAATAGTGATGGGTTTATTGAGAGACATAAGGCCAGGTTGGTGGCCAAAACTTATGGAGTCGATTATAAAGAGACTTTGCACCAACTGTCAAGATGAATAATGTTCGTGTTCTTTTGTCTATCGCAGTTAATTGTAGGTGATATCTGCATCAGACGGACATTAAAAATTCCTTTTTACATGGCGACTTTGAAGAAGAAATTTATATGAGCCTTCCTCCGGGTCATTCTAAAGAGAAAAAAAAAGGTATTGTATGGAAATTAAAGAAGGCATGGTTTAGACATAATCAATTGCCTCACGCATAGTATGTCAAACTCAACACAACCTTGATGAGTGTTGGGTTTCTTAGAAGTTTTGATGTTTCTTCAATGTTCACCAAAAGGACAACTTCAGGTATAACAATTGTACTCATTTATGTTGGCGATATTATCATTATAAATAATGATAAAGAAAGCATCATGAAGCTTATAAACTATATTCTCAAGAAATTTGACATCAAGGATCTTGGTCAACTAAAGTATTTTCTTGGCATTAAAGTAACACATTTTAAAAAGTGACCATTCATTTCTCAAAGGAAATATGTATTAGATTTGTAGAAATAAACTGAGAAGTTGGGAGTCAAACCCTTCGACGTCCCTATTGATATTAATTACAAGTTTGATTCAAGAAATTGAAAACCTCTTGAAGATGTGGGTCACTTTTAGAGACTTGTGGGTAGATTGATTTATTTGACTATAACACAACCAGATATAATATATGCAGTTAGTCTTGTGAGTCAATTTATGCATGCTCCTAGATCATGTCATATGGAGGTTGTCGATAGGATTTTCAAATATCTTAAGTCATCACCTAGCAAATGTATTTGGTTAAAATCGAATGGTCATATTAATATTATTGGTCATTCTGATGCTGACTAGGCAAGTAGTCCAATTGACATGCGGTCCACTACTGTCTATTGTACATTGATTGGAGAAAACTTAATTACTTGAAAAAGCAAAAAACCTAATGTAGTTACTCGATTCAATGCAGATGCCGAATATATAGCTATGACTTCAACTACAAGTGAATTGATGTGACTAAAATCCCTACTTCGAGATATGAGGTTCCCAACGGTCAATCCAATAGAGATGTTTGTGATAATCAAGCAACTATGCATATAGCCTCCAATCCAGTTTTTATGAATTAACCAAACACGTAGAATTTGATTGTCACTTTGTGAGATAAAAGGTTCAACAAAATATTATTAGCACTTCTTATGTTCAAAGTGAAGACCAACTTGCAGACATGTTTACTGAAGCTATTGCAAAGATAAAGTTCCATAAGATATTATACAAGTTGGGCTCCATTCATATCTACGCACCAACTTGAGGGAGGGTATTGGCAATTATAGAAACCAGATATTGAGCTTTATATCTTGTATGTTACAAGATATTACAAAATATTAAATTTTTTATATTGGGTTTTCTATTGTGGGATTACTATTGTAGTGAGATTTGTTGCCTAAAAGACAAGAATTGTAACTCTATAAATCTCTAGTAAATCAAAGTAATCCCTACAAATGAGATACTGGTTTACCCTTCGTAAATGTAGGCACTATTGCTGAACCACGTAAATGTATTGTTGATCTTTTTCTTTCTCTTTTGTCTCTATTTCTTTTATTACAATTTCTACAGTATGGCCCTTAATAGTGTAAAATTTCGAGAAACGAGGCTTTCAGAGCCTCTTCTTTCTGAAATCAATTGCACCCAAAATGATTCCCAAAGTTTGGGAACTAACAATCCGGTTAAGAGAGGTTCCCCCTGAGAAAGCAAATGTACAATAGGCTCCCATGGGAGCATATATTCATATATGCACGGACACATCTAATCCGAAAAACTCTGAAGGGAGACTATAAAGCACGCAAAGCCATGTGCTGCTTACATAATAAATGTGAATTGGTCGGTGGCTCCGTCTCCTTTCTCCATTTCCAAAGTTGCCAACAAAAGGGAACTCACCTGCATAATCACACAAAACCAAGTGCATCGGGAAAAAGGTCACACATTTTGTGCGGGACCACTTTAATGAGCATAGCAAAAACTGGTCAGGATCTCTCTTGGATATGAATTGCTAAACTTTAAGCCTTGAAATAAAACCGTGGGTGGGCAAAAGAGAATTGTTTTTGATAAAAATTTGGCTGGCAAAATGACACTCACATAATACTTATATTTTACTTAATTTTGATCAAAACTAATTTCATTTTGGACCAACCTGCAAATCAAATGTCCAACCTGTCAGACTGCTGGTTGGTTCGGTTTTGATAACTATGACCAAAACAAATAAACAATAGAGGTGCAAAATAATTAAGGATACCAAGATTATGTGAGCCAGGAGACCTGTGGGAAAGTTTTGACCCGACGCTCCATAGTGAGCCATTGATAAAAAGGTGGGGGTCTTTAGGTCTTTGTTCTTTAAGCTTTTTCTTTTTGTGTATCTAGGTCAAGTGCACCTTTCATCAAAATTATAGGGCAAAACGATGTGAGAAAATATTAAAAATAAAATAATGTGCATAAACGTTACACTTTGGATATCCAGATGTGGAAGATAGAAATCTAAATAGTTGTGTTTATGGTGTGTTAGGGAGGTTATCAACATATTTCTTAATAATAGAAGGGAAAGTATTAGTTCCCTACAATGTTTTAACATTTCTACAGTTGTCAAATGTCATGAACAAACGGCTGAGTGCGATTATACCAATGTTTTAAAATTTGACAATATGAATTGAGAATCACTGATCTGGAGTGAGAATTGGCCGGTAACGAACTGTTCTTGAAAAAGTATTAGTACCCCTAATTCCCACTCTAAAACCCCTTTAGATATTTTGCTTTTTTAAAAAAAATATTATCAAATATTAAAGCCCCCATAGATCTCTCCTTATTTTATTATTTTTAACATTTTTCAGGTCATTGATTTGGTCCATCTAAATTGATGATTCGATGATCCACCAGAGATACGTGATTGGACAATCCACCCACCAGTCTAAATTTCGAAACACTGGGTTAGAATCATCACGGGCATTGTCGAAAAATCCATGATGAAACTACAAATCCGTGTACTTTCAATCTATTTTTGTATTTGTTCCCTTGCTACGTGTCGTATCAGTGACTCCTGATCTTGGTTTAGCTCAGCACCCGGGGGTTCCTCATTCTCTACTGAAAAAGACGGTGGGGATACTATCTGTTTATTAAGGAGAAAGCTTCTATATGGTCTCAACCTTATATTTTTTAAGTAAGGTGCATCTCAAAAAACTATTGAAAAAGGTTGTTTGACCTTTATAAAATTTTCAAATTGATTATCTTGATCTCGATATATATATATATATATATATATATATATATATATATATAGTAGAGATAAAAGTAAAACTAAA
>NW_006498320.1:1696021-1711409 GCF_000471905.2 Amborella trichopoda
TACTATTTAAGTTAAGTAGTAGTATAGTACTAAACTAATTAAGTAAGTTAAGTTAGTTACTTATTAATTAACTTATAGTATATATATATCTTATATATATATATATATATATATATATATATATATATATATGGACATGAAAGAAAAAACAAATTTCAAGTCCTAAAATTAATGCATCTTATAACATATTATCTAGACTGTCCCATTTTCAAGATTTTCGAATGCTCATATGTCTGCTACATTTGCATCAAAAATTGATTTTTATGTCATGATAAGGGTTTTGGCACCAAAAATATATCTTTTAATGAGATTTTGAGATGCGCAATTGTATAAGGTTTACACCTTATACAAACCTCACCCATTAAAAGCCCATTTCATTGTAAGTATAGATAATCATTGAAGCTCCAAGAACTTTTCAGCGGAGTGCCTCGTACTTATGTCAGCTTTGTTGCTTAGGTGTATCAATTTTTAAATTGCTGAGTGCCTTGTACTCCATTTTGTTGTTTATTTATTCAATTCCCAAGAGTATGGTTATTCTAGCACATAGAGCTCTTCAAAGAATCATGTGAAGCTATGGTCCCTACATGTCTAAACGTTAATTGAAGAAAAATAAATTACAAATTATGAAAGGTAAAAGTGTTTTATGCCGGCAAGACTACATGCATGCCAGCCATTTGCATCATCTAATTTATAATTGGATATTGCGGATTGCACACTAATTTTATTTCCAGGTGCAATCTCCACCATTCAATTAACATGTATGATGCAAGATGTGGAACTGTATGCGGTCTCACCTACATTAAAATGCAATCATTATAAAAAGGGAAAAGTTTATGTACAGCCTAGGCTCTAAACAATCAATTTAGAGCCTAACTCAAAAATTTCACTAGAAGATGTTGTTTGGATACCCAAATATCATCAAATTAATCATCTTGACATCAAGATGCATGGACATGAGAAGAAAATGGATTTCAAGTCGAAAATGGTACATCTTGAAACGCATTTTTTGACCGTCAATTTTCAAGATTTTCAAGTTTTCATAAATATGCTCGATCTACAGTATTTTGAAGCTTTAAATTTTATAATTAAAGATGAAAGTATATTTTACGGCTATTACAAAAAAATTCAGTTTTGAAACCATATTTTACACTATTTGAAGGTGGGCTTTAAATTGATTGTTTAGAGCCTCAACTCTATACAAACCACACCCTTATAAAAAAGCAATCCATAAGATGGCAGTTTTACTCAAGATAAATTGTTTGGTGCATCCAAGCCCGCACCTATTACTATGTGGGCTCGGAGATCTACACCATCCACCAAAACCGTGTCTCATAAATAATAGTCCTCTAAATAAAAAGTAAAATCAACGGTTCAAATATTTTCTCCAAAAAATATCATTACTAGTTTTTAAAATTTATTTATTTTTACATATTAATAATCTCCATGTCAACGATTATATATTCCCTAAAAACTAGGATCAAATTCTATTTCAAAAATAAATTATTCAGGGGCTTGTATTTCTACATGTGAGTTCGTGGGCTCATAGAAACCGTGTCTTGTACTCAATGATACCTTGCATAACTACAAAATAGCAAGTAGGGCCCAAAAAACTTGCAAATCAATACTAATGGATTTGAAAAGGAAAAAAAAAACAATTTTAATTTTTAAGAAGCTGTGACATTTCATCATATCATCATAACCTTTTTCTAACTAATTGGTGTCGGATATACGAATCCCAATCCAGCATTCTGATCTATCAAGGGTCATACTTTCAATGAGACCATAAGTCCTACTATCGTTTCTCACTGCATCCAACCAGTGGTTTAAAAAATGGATCGGCGCCCCGGATTTGGGCACCCCAAAAATCCATCCAGATCGGTAAATCGGCATTTCGGTTCGAGAATCGGCTGGATCGGTCAAATTCAGCCTTAAAAAAAATCAAAAATTTATTAAAAATTATTATAAATATTGGTTTTTAGGAATTTAATAAGAAATGAGGATACTATAATAATAACTTTTATATCAATATGCGAATATTGAGATGTTATTTCCTTGTATGAATATTCTCATCCAACATTTATTAAAACCTAACTAAATACAATATTATACATTGAAGTTAGAATTATTGGTTTATATTTTATTATTTTATCATCATTTTACTATACAAAGAAGAATAAATTTGAAATTTGTTTTATAATATCATCTAATTCCAAAAAAATCTAATTTACAACTATAACAAAAAATAATACATTGCAAAATTTATAATGTAAATAAAATTAATAAATAAAATATAAGATTTGATTATCATTGTAATTAGTACAATTATTAATTATAATATTGTAATTAACAATGTGGGATAATTGATGAAGCAATTTGAAATAAATTCTAAAGTAGTATGAACTAGTGTTATTTTTTTCTCTTAAAATATCTCATAAACTAGTATTTGTTTTTAATGTTTAATACACTAGTATTATTATTTTTTTTTTCTTTTTGTTTAATATCTTATGAGCTAGTACTAATTTTTTTAATCCCAATTAGCTAATAACCTAATACTAATACATATTTTTTTGGATAAGTAAATTTAAATTTTTTTGGTGAAGGACAGGGGTGGTGGGTCCTATCTACCAATTATTATTTTTAATAATTTCTCTCCTCTTTAAATTAATATTCCTATATTTATATTAAAGGCCACCATGTTATAAAAGAAATTAATATAATTATGCCATCTATTTCTTGGTAAAAAAAAAAAATAGCCTAACAAATAGCAAATAGGTATTGATATGTGTGAGAGAGAAAGAGAAAAAAAAGGTAATGCTTGACAAGGTGAATGGGACAAAATATCCCACATCGAACATGTAGAATACCTTTGACATGTATAAAACCATCTTCATTAAAACTCTCATATGCACGCCTGGAAAGGGGCTTGCGTTCTTGAGGGCTTGTGGAAGACAAGATAGGGGCACATGGCCCAAGCAAGGCATGTTTGGCATGTAGAACAAAGAAGCCCTTGTAGGATAGGGGCACGTGGCCCAAGCAGAGCATATAGAACGAGAAGCACTTGTACATCACAGTTGCCCCAATTTTTTTAAAATTACAAAATTACCCTCCTAACTTAAAAAAATTACAAAAATTCCCTCCCAACTTTGAAAACAAAAAATGTGACGATCAAATCTCGTTTTATGGTTGAATCCGGAACGGTCTAACCGATACCCAATCCGATGTCCGATTCCGGATTGGATCGGCGATTTTTAAA
This sequence comes from Amborella trichopoda, assembly GCF_000471905.2. Next base: position 1,699,275 of record NW_006498320.1, read on the forward strand.
ACAATGCTTCCAACCATGTCCTTTTAGCCTTCTACTTGAACTAACTTACACATCCTAACAAGTGTTTTATTGGGTCTATGCTGCACATGGCCAACCCACCTAAGTCTAATTTTTTCATCTTATCACTTATTGGTGTCACATAAATTCTCCCAAATATATTCATGTTGAATTATATCCCTTCTTGTCTTGCCACTCATCCATCTAATTATCTCCGTTATATTCATTATATGGGTTTGTTGTTTCTTAACTGCCCAACATTTTGTCCCATAAAGTAAAGCTGGTCTCACAACTGTGTTATAGAACTTGCCCTTCAGCTTGCTAGTATGAGCTGATTACACACATCTCCACTTCGCCCACACAACTCTAACTCTAACTCTATGTGCAACATCTTCCTAAATTTTCCTAATTTTTTTATTATTGACCCAAGATGTCGAAAGTGCACTCTTTTTTTTGTATTTTTTGGCCATCAATCTTAGCCACTCTATCTTCTTTACTCCTATTATTACTAAACTTTCATTTCATATACTCTATCTTATTTTAAACCCTTAAGATTTTAAAGCATCCATCCAAAATTCTAACTTTGTGTTGACACCGTTTTGGGTCTCATCAATCAAAACTATATCATATACGAACAACGTACCTCATCTCATAAATGCTTAGTTAAGTCGTCCATAACTAAAACAAATAGGTATTGGCTCATTGTTGGCCCTTGATGTAAACCTATTGCAACCGAAAATTCACCCGTCTCTCTACTAGTTGTTCACACACCAGTTAGCGCTTCCTCAACCATATCTCTCACCAAGTCGATGTTCTGTTTGGAGACGCCTTTCTTTTCCACCACCACCAAATCAAATATCAAAGTACTCTATGATAAGCTTTCTCTAGATCAATCAAGACTATGTGCAGAGAAGGTCTTTTCCCTCCGCCCTAAACTTCTCAATCAATTGCCTAAATATGAAAATAACGCAAAGTTTTTACCATTATGTATAAAACTGAGTTGGTTTTTTGATACACTCGTTTCATGCCTCAGTAGTTGTTCAATCACTCTCTCACACGGCTTCATAGTGCGACTCATATGTTTGATCTCTCGATAGTTTGCACAATTTTGTATGTCTCATTTGTTCTTGTAAAAGGTATCACAATACTTTTTCTTTATCCATTTGGCATTTTCTTTATTTTCAATACCTTACTGAACAACTTAATCAACCAGCCAATGTCAAATTTTCCCATGCACTTCCAAACCTCTATCGGGATACCATCTGGTCCTTAAGCCTTTTCTATATTCATCCTCTTCAAAGCTTATTTCATTTCTGATATCCTAATTCTATGAATGTATTTATGACATCCGCGTTCATTTATGGCAATGGTTCCTTCTACCACTATCCTCCCCTTGTATTCATCATTTAATCATTTTTAAAATAAATTATCCACCTTTCATTGACCCTTTCATCCTTCACCAAGACCTTTTGATCCTCACTCTTAATGCATTTAATATATTCTATATCCCCACACTTTTTCTCAGTTTATTGTATAAATTATCATATGCTTTAAGTTGAGCCTTTCTAACTATTTGTTTAGCATTTTTCTCAGCATTTTTGTTAATTCAAAGTTTTTTTTAATTTTATTATATTGATAAGTTTTATAACATGATCTTTTTTTACTAGACCTTCTAATCCTCATAACTCCACCACCAAGTTTCCTTGTCGAAATTTCTTTCCCCTCTAGTTCCTCATAAAACTTCTTTTGCCACTTTCTTAATATAGAGACTCATCTTATTCTGAATAACATGGACCTCATGTTCAAAGTTTTATTTGCTTTGTTCTACTAATTTTTCCCTAAATAAGTCTTTTTAAAAAGAAAAAACAATTCCACTACCTAATTCTTTGATACCTATTAATTTCACCCCTTCTCTTCCATGTCTTTATGCAGACGTCCACAACCATGGGCCTATGTTGCGTAATCAAATTCTCTCCTAAGATGGTCCTTTCCGTAAACGCACACAGCCAAGTAGAAACAAGGCCTTAGTATAGTGATGTCATGGCCCTATTAAAAAATTACGAATATCCAGAAGGAGCCAGCACAAAAGGCAAGGAATCTCAAAAGAGATTCTCAATGAATTTTATTATCTTGGGTGACCAAGTCTACAAGAAATCCTTTGAAGGATCCTCTTAAGATGTGTCGATCACCCTGAGATCGATCAAATCCTCAAGGAGGCACATAATGAGGGAGGACATACTGGGGCAGCAGCCCTCGCCCAGAAAATATGGTGCCATGGATACTATTGGACCACAATGGCAGAAGATTGTTCGAAGCACGCAAAGAGTTGTTCCAAATGTCAAATACATGGGAACCTCATCCATGTGCCATCCATACCCCTAAACTCGACGCCACCAATATGGCCTTTCGCAAGGTGGGCCCTTGATGTCATAGGAATGACAACCCTTATAGCATCAAATGAACATAAGTTCATCTTAATTGCCACCAAATACTTCACCAAATGGGTTGAGGCCGCCTCCTTCACAAAAATTGAAGGACAACATGTAGCCATGTTCGTTAAGAATAACATAGTCTTTAGGTACAAAGTCCCGAAAGCAATTGTCACAAATAATGGGACGACCTTCAAGAACGACACGGTGACCCAAGTATGCAAGCAATTTGGCATAACCCAGAAGTTCTTAACACCATACTACTTGCAAGGGAATGGCCAAGTTGAGGCCACCAATAAATCCCTTCTTAGGATCATTGACCGAATCATCAAGAATAGAAGAGATTGGCATGAAAAGTAACAAGAACCCTTATAGACTTATCGGACCAATGAAAACACACCCACTGATATGACGTCATGCTCACTCGTATATGGCACAGAGGCAGTAACGCCTGTCGAATGTACCTTCCTTTAGGATACTCACCCACCATGCCTCAAGTGACAAATAACTACATGAAGCTCGCCTTGCCTCCTTCATTACTCTCAATGAAAGAAGGCTCCGAGCCTGTAACACAATCAGAAGTTATCATCGAAGGGTGGAATGAGTATACCTAAGGAACGTCATTCCGAGACAATTTCAAATTGGTGACATAGTAATAAAAAAAATATTCCATACATCTGCCAACCCACACCCATTGGGAAAATTTAATCCCAACTGGGAAGGACCATTCATGATAACCGAGGTACATCTCAAGAACTCTTACAAAGTTGAAAAATCAAGAGGGGTTGGAATTAAACAACCCCATTAATGTCATGTATCTCAAGAGATACTACACGTAGAGAGACACGCAAAAGAAAAAGAAAGAAATAGAAAAACAAAAAAAATGTTGGACATGGTGAAAACCCGAACAAATGGCCCATGGGTAAGAATACCAAAATAATAGGACAAGTTCAAAACCCGAAAGAGCATCATGGGTAAGAAAAGAACAACAAACATGGTGGAAACACTATGGACAAAAAAGTCGCAATACAAATATAGGGAATAGTGAAAACTCAAAAATGGCGCTATTACCCCTAAAAAAGCATCTGAGGCACATACCTCATTTAAATAAGTAAGGGATCAGACCATCCGAGACTCATGGTAAAATCCAAGGATCACGACTTCTCAAATCTGTCCGGGCTAGGGCGACACTGTTTGGTCTCTAAGACAGGATTTGAAGGGAAGCCAAAGAAGATTTGTCGACATGCGAAGAAGGGAGTGGGGTTCCAAGATGAGAGGTACTCGAGAATTTCGAGTCCCCTTAATCCTGTTAGAATCGATCCGGGTCTAATTAAAATTTTCGATCTAATGGTAAAATCTCCTTTTTTAAAGCTAGCTAGTCATTTTGGAAAAGATCCACTCAACTCTTAAGAGCTTTTCACTTGGGGCAAAATGTTTTCAAAAATTAAGATTCCAAACTAATTTTGGGCAATATTGAACCTCATAACCATGTTTATTCTCTATCCCCACCAAAGGGGCCACAAGTGTCTAAACTGCAAGGTCTACCTCCTGGTTCAGAAAAAAAATTTGAAATGTTTCGTTTCAAACCATTCTCATAACTATTTTTGAAAATGGGATCTATAGTCCATGGTTGCATGACTCTAAACTGCTAACTACCATTTTATGGAAACATCGTCTCCCTACCAGTGACGAGGCTAACCAGTGTGAAGAGAATCTCTTTCACTCTCATTCTTGAGGCAAAAAGGGGAAAATGGGATCTATAGTCCATGGTTGCATGACTCTAAACTGCTAACTACCATTTTATGGAAACATCGTCTCCCTACCAGTGACGAGGCTAACCAGTGTGAAGAGAATCTCTTTCACTCTCATTCTTGAGGCAAAAAGGGGAAATCCATTCTTTGTGTGTGTCTATTGAAACAACCCAACAAAATTGGAAAACCGACTTATAAGGGTCAGGACCCATCTCTCACCCGCCAAGTATGCACACGCTCAGTACAATAAGTAATCGACCCATATATATACAAGAGGCTCAATCCACAAGCATAAACAACCTGATAAAGTGTGTGTAATCGACGATTAATCCATATGATGTGCAGGCAATCCAAAATCCTTGACGAAAAGTGTCTATATGATGCATACATAACTCAAACTTATATAGGTAAGTTCATGAGTAATAATTAAGAGACTGGTCTTTTCATAATCAAATCCCAAGGTTCTAGTGTACCAATCTCTTCAGTCGGAATCGAAGTAAGTTGACCGAAAATGATGCTTCCCTTGGCTCAACGCTAACAATAGAAATCTCTTGAACCAATCCGGATGCGACTCATATGTATGCTGGACCCCCCAAATGACAAAATTATTGACCTAAGATTAATAATTGACCACCCCAATAGGATTTTGGTGAATGCCTATTCGGCACAGATAGCCCATTTGTCCATCATCACATGATGCTAAACTGCTTAGCTGGCTCCTTGGTTGCATGAGCTAAAACTGCAAAACAACTCTATTTTTAGAAAAATGTTTCTATAAAATCTTACCTTCTTCCAAATAACCAAACTTTGCAACCCGGTCAGGGAATTTCATAAAATTGCTTTGTGTTTGACTTTAATTGTTTTGGTTCAAATAGTAACAGGACATCATTATTTGTTCAAAAACCATCTTCCCATAGTTTCAAAACCTCATGAAATGTTTTCGAAAACAAATGAGTTAGAACGGCCCCAATAATGATTAGCAAGATGCACATACGGGCACTTGGTCCAAAGGGTGAAGTCGTGGAAATGAATACTGCAATACCCTTTGACCCCGTCAAAGCCAAAAAAACAAAAAGAAAAACACCCAAGTCCTAAGTCATCGCAGCCTTAAAGCCTAAGAACACACCTGGGGCATGAGGTCGCCTATGGCTGACTTAATTGGAATTTCTCTGTCATTCTCATCTAAATCATTTCGCCCAATAATCAAAATTGGGACTTCCTCATAATAACGGTACACCAGCCTTTGACCTACAAACGGAGCGATATTACATGCGACTGCCCCGAACAATGGGCTAGCTAGCCTCTAGGTCCCTCGTATGGCCAATATGCACCATGGTCTTTACGATGCGAGATGTAAGAGGGATGACAACGTTTCGGTTCCTCATCACCAAAATCTATATCTTAGGGATCTACTTCTTTGTCGCCTTGTGTCCCATCGCTCGAGTGCGACATAAGTGCCAAACAGGGGCAACCGCAGAGCTTGAAATACTAAAAAATTCCCCTGAAGAGCGAAGTAGGTAGATCTGAACTGAGAACTACCAAGATGGAAGCAATCAGGAAGTAAAAAGTCCCAAAGTTCTAAACATGAAGAGGAAAATTCTGAAGCCAGTCCCAATGTCGTCAGAAGAAAAGTTGTCGCGACACTCTGAACCGACACAAAAGTGACACAGAAGACACAAAACACCAAAACAACCTACATAGAGAGAGAAGGGTCTAACGCCATTACCAATGGCACTGGCACCCATCACACCAGCGATAGGCCCCAGTCAGTCAAAATAGAAACCAACCTGACATATGGTACAAAAGTTGTGCTCCAGATCGTACTGACACATGTCATGCCATACTAACATGTCAGATATCAATACGGAGGGTGGTTGTCGCCCGCGTATTCATCGAAGAAAAGTCACCTCAACTGACAGTCATACGAAGGAGCCAGAAAGACACTCTAACACCGTCTCTATTTGGAATGGCACCGAAGGCAATCAGAAATGCTCTGAAATCATATTGGTCCAACAAATGTACAAAAGAACACCCAAAAGATGACATGTCGTGAAGCGTTTTTGACTAGCGTCAGGCCTCCAACCCTCCGCCCACAAAACTGTACTTGTGTTATCTCATGTGATCTGAACGCATTTAAAGCGCATTTAGTTTTGTTGATCATCATTAATGCTAATTAATGCAAACCCAGCGCTGGTCCAAAGGCCGTCGGCACCCTTCTAAAGGGACACAGAATTTGGATGGCCAAGATTGCTCCAAAAACTATCCAATGGTGGCCTTGAGCCCACTTTGCCTATAAATAAAGGCATTTCTCCCTGTTTCCTGGGGGGGAGGCCATTTTTTAGAGATCATGCAAAAACTCTGCCATATCAAGCCCGAACTATACCTGAACCTACTCGACCTAAAACTAAGCCTTTAACTTAATCTTGTACACTCTATCTCAAAGGCAGTCAGGATAATTGGACCTTATGGATCCTCTTCTCCCTATATTCACTAGCCTCGTCATAACCCGAAGGACCGGGATTGATCATGCAATAAACTACTATGAATCGGCACCGGGTCTAGGGGCATGACCTCAAGTATCGTTCATTTTCCTGTTTCAGTATCGTTCATTTTCCTGTTTCTTCTCTTTATTGCCATTTATCAGCACCTTTTAATCTTATTTTCATGTTTGTGATTATATTAATGTGCTTTGTTTGAATACCTCCCATGCATATTTTAGTCTTTTAGTTTATTCATTGCCTTGTTCCCTTTCTCCATCTCTTTCTTCTTTTTTATTGTTATTTATTCGCCTCTTCTAACCTTGTTTTTCATGCTAACGATTGTTATCTATGAGCTTTATTTAATGTTTTTTTTCCTCAGTTCTTGATCTCTTTACTTCATTTATTGCTTTATCCCGCTTAACCTATTTCTAAAAACCTTTTCATTAAACCTCCCTTTTCTTCGTTAAGCAACTTCAAAACTCTCTCATGAACTCCAAGGCTAAGGCATATGGGAAGCCGACTTTGCTGACGATCCTAGAGGGAGAGGGCCTTGTGGCCCGACTCTTGTCCGGAACGAAATTTGATGGGACCTTTCTCTATCTACTTCTTTTGAATTGTTTGAACCCGAAATCAAGGCTGGGATCGAGTTTTGTGCCCGCATTTTTTAATATAAACAATTAGAATGAGTATTTAAATAAGTATTCATCCAGTAACTGTACTAATCATATATACAGTTTTGTTACTACCACATTGAACTTAGAATCTTAATCTTACAAGAGACTAGGTTGGGTTCCCACTGTATATGATTATTTTATGGACTCTAGTCCCATTCTCCTTAGCATTTTACTGGCATCGCATGCAAGGCCTTTTGTCAAATGATTGGCCAAATTTTCCTTTAACTTCACAAAGTCTAGACTTATCACTTCATCTATTATTAATTTTTGTGGAGTTAGTCAGTGAATAATGTGTTTAGAATTACTATTGTATATATCATTATTTACTTTAGCAATAGTAGCATGATTATCACAATATATTGTGATTGTCAGTATCGGTTTTGGCCACATTGGTAGGTCATATAAAACATTCTTAAGTCATTCTGTGTCTTTACAACAAGAAGCAGAATACAAGTTTTATGCTTTCATTGTAGAGCGCGAAATACTAATTTTCTTAGTTGGCCTCCATGATACCTCTCATCCAACAAAGGTAAAAATCTATCCGGATGTTGATAGTGAATCTTGGATTTTCATATTCCAATTTTCATAACTATATTCATCCCACCTAGGGATAACCCACATAATGTCTGTCACAATTGATAGTTTCCTTTTAAATATGTTATTACTTGAGAGATTACATCATAATTCTCTCTTCTAGGGCCAACTTGTATATCTACTAAGTTTGCCCACTGCATATGCAATGTCAAGTCTCAAGTTACTCGTTACATATATTAAACTATCAAGAACTCTAGCATACTCTAATTGAAATATGTATCTCCCTTTATTATTCTTGAACTTTATATGTGGATCTATTGGTGTAGAGACTGGGGTACAATCAGTATGCTCAAACTTATAGAGCATTTTCTCAATGTAATGAGATTGAGTCAATATTAGCTCATTTTCTTTTGTCACTATTTTGATACCTTGTATCACAACAATACATTATCAAATTTCTTATGCCATTGCTTTGGTGCCTACTTTAGTCCATAAAGAGATTTTGTCAATTTATAGACCATATTTTCATGACTAGGCATGAGGAACCCTTCGGGTTGTTCCATATACATTTCTTTATCAAGGTCACCATTTAAGAATGTAGTTTTTACATCCATTTCGTGAACTAGAGGTTAATTGAGGTTAATGTTGGATATCCTTGCCACTAGGGCATATGTGTCAAAGTAGTATATGCCCTCTTTTTGTTTAAACCTTGCAAACCTTTGACTACTAATCTAGCCTTACACTTATAACTAACCCATCGGCATTAAGTTTTCTTTTAAAAATCCATTTACATCCTATAGTTTTGGAGGTGGTAGATTCACTTTTATTAGCAAATGTGGAGACCATTTCACTATTAATACCCTCTATCCAAATGTTGCATCACGAAATGCCAAAGCTTCATATATTGAGGAAGGATCTTCCTCCACATTTAAAGCAATAGTTACTACATTTAATACCTTACTTTGATTTGCTTCAACTAGGTGAATATAAAAATCTAGGCCAAAATTATATTTTGGATTTTCTCTTACTCTTTTACTCCTTCTAGGTTCTATTACCTCTTCATTGTTTTCTATGGGTTCAATATAAGTATTTATTTTGATTTTCAATTTGTCATTCACCAGTTGGTAGAACAATAGTATTTTCAAGTTCATTTTTATGCCTTAAATTCTCAAAGAACTTTGCATCTCTAGATTCTATTATAGCATTTTTTACTAAGTTTTAATAATTTATATGCTTTATTATTTTGAGCATATCCTACAAATACACATCTAGAGGTTCTAGCTTCAAGTTTGCGTCTTCTAAAATCAGGGAATCTCACATATGCGAGTCCTATATTTTGAGAAAAATTAATGAGGGTTTTATATGAAACCATAATTCATATGGCATTGTATTAACTTTCTTATATGAAATTCTAGCCGATAGCAAGGCTTCACCCTATAAATTTAAAGGCAAACTTGAATTTATTAACATGGAATTAACCATCTCTACTAGTGTTCCATTTTTACTCTCTGCTAAAGCATTTTATTGAGGGGTATATGGAGCAATAACTTGATGGATTATTTCATTATTTTCACAAAAATTTGTGAACTCATTAGATAAGTACTATCCACCCCTATCACTTCTTAACATCTTTATTTTTTTTTTATTAAGTTGGTTTTCAATTTGGGCTTTGAAAATCTTAAATTTTTCAAAGTTTCATCTTTATATCTTAGAAAATATACATATGTATAGCGTGAAAAATTATCTATAAAAATGATAAAATATACTTTTCTACATCTTATGAGTACATTATTTAAGCATTTATCACTATGTACAGGCCCTAATAATTTAGCATTTCTTTTTACTAAAGGAAAAGGTTTTTTTGTAATTTTTGCTTGCACATAACACTCACATTTGTCATTAGATACATCGTCATAACTAGAAATAAGATCTAATTGTGCGTAATACGGATTTACTTAAGGAAATACCATACAATTGTTAGGAAATTGTTAGGAATTCTCTTGTTGAGACCCTACGAATCAATTGAAACCTTAGATTCATATAAAAACCACAATGATTCACCAAAGTCCCTCAAAACCAAAAGGTTCTTAACCATGGGTTCTATTGCAGCAAAATTTAAATGCCCTAATCTCGCATGCTTAAAAGAACTCCTAAAATAAAAAAATTTATTTTTATTTCGTTGATCATTAAACATTCCATTATAAGAATATCCCTTCCCTACAAAGATACCACTTTTTTAGCAAAATTATCTTGTGAGATCCAATGACCATTTTGAATCCCCCTTTATTCAACAAATAACTCCACACAAATTTTTTCTCATGTCTAATACATGCTACAAATTTTTCAAAGTCAATGTCGTTCCGAAATTAAACTTCAATTCAATTGTCCCTTTGCCATGCATGTTTGTGCTTGAGTCCCCAATTGAACTGAGCTACCCTCTCCCACGGGTTCATGTCTTAAAGAGGTTTCGGTTGTCAGTGCCATGAACGGTAGTGTCAGTGTCTACCCACCAACCTTCCTCTTTACCAATCATATCAACTTCGGTGACCATTGCCACTACCTTCTCATCAGTGGTTAAGCTAATTTGACTCTGAGGCTTTTGAGGTATTTTCTGGTGTTGACATTCCCTTAAATAATGACCGAATTTTCCATAGACAAAGCACGCACCCTTCTTCTTTTTAGATTTTTCTATTCTTAGGTCCTTTTGATTATGAGAGGATAATGCCCTTTTATTATTTTGAGCTATATTCTTAGACTTTTGTTCCACAAGATTTGCTTTGGAATTATAGTCCTTCGCTTCTTCCTTCTTTTCTGGAATCCTACTCTCTTCCTCTATGCGAAGAGATCATTAAAGTTTAACTAAGTCAATATCAACTTTTTTGTCTTTCATCTTCTTTTGGTATTTTTTCCAAGGGAAACTTATGTATAAATGTCTCTACTTGAAAGGCTTCATGAAGTTCAATACTATAAGCTTTGAGTTCACTTACAAGAAGTTGCAACTTGTACACTTGGTTGAGTATTGGCTTGTTATCAGAATACTTAAAACTCTAAATAATTAGGAATTAAGAAACGTTGGTTACTTAATTCTTCCGTTAAATAGTTGGTCTCCAACAAATGCCAAAGTTCCATCACCGATGCCACTGAACAATACATGTCATAAATCGGAGCAGTAGGTGTATTGAGAATATGACCCTTGCATATGTAACCATCGTCCACCCATTTTTTCCAATATTTGGATAATTCGGGGTCCTCGCCTTCATATGGTGATGGCATCTCCCATGTATTTTCAATAATCACAAAGCCGCCTGAAGTGTTGTCAACAAAAACATAAGCTTTTGTTGTCACCTTTTCAAATTTGTCCCATCGAATCTATCTTAAAGTCTTGATTCATAACTTTCATGTAACTCACACTTGCTTTCATTATTTCACCCAAAAATTAGTCTTAAACTGTTGAAAATTTGGAGTAGGGTGCAACAAGGGTTCAAATTTGTAATAATAAAGGAATGAAAGAAACAAATAAGAAGGACTTTCATGTTTACAACCACGCTATGCGCTCTCTCAAGACTGTAATTTGCACCCCTTACTATAAAATAAGAGTGTGCAAAGAGGTAACATGCGCAAATCATTCATTGGGATATCTATAAACAGAAAATCACTAATGATACTCGTCTAATTTTGTACAGTATAAACAAGTCTACTTAGCATCAGAGTTGCCTGAATTTTAAGAGAGAAAGTGGCTCATTTTGTATTTTTAAATATAAAAGTAGTAAAAAAAATATTAGGAGAGAGTATTCGAATGGGTAAAAAGTTGGTTCACAAGAAGAGGAAAAAAAACCCATATAAAGAGTGAATAGTGGTTGTTAATGTAATTGTCTACGAGACAAGTGATTGTTGGGCTTCCAACCGTTATCATCCAACAATTGTTAATCGTTATATCACTGGATAGGCATGAGCATACCCCTCAACATGAATGGCTAGTGTCCTAGTCATTGGATCACACACGCCATGCTCACACCCACTCTTGCACGTGTGGGCATGAGTCTCGTCAAGTAAAAATGGATCAAGCCCCAAGTCTGACCTATACATCTGTAAAGGGCACCTCACTAATGCGAGCGTGCAATATGCACCATCAAGCACCCTCGCACATGCACACGTATGCGGGTCGCACACTTTGCATACTCCACTCAAGTGCTCATACTCTCTCCCTTATTCCATGAAAATAAGGCATGAAAATGTTCCTATATTTATACCACTATTTTCACACTTCACT
>NW_006498320.1:1747573-1768871 GCF_000471905.2 Amborella trichopoda
TATATATATATATATATATATCTTGTTGTTAGAAATGACATTGCAAACTCAATTTTTAAATCACCTTACTAGGAAAAATACTTGAGAAAAATGATTTAATAATCACAACATTTGAAATGGTTAATTTTTTGAAATAATAGTAATTCATAAAAAAATCAAAACTTTTAGGAAAAATATATTCCAGGCAATCTAAACAATGAATTTGCATTTTTCTGGTCTCTACCATATGCTATGCAAACAACATAAACTGATATTCTGGTAAATATCAATTCCAGTAAATACCAACTCTAAGATACATTTTTCCACATGAGTGAAAAATCCAGGGAGCTAAACGGGCCCTCAAGTGGTATGAATCAAACTCGAGATGTAGTGCTGGTAAATGTTAGCTAGGAACCAGTGTTCAAAACAACTGATCGGGCCGACAAGTCAGACATGGACAAATACTATTAATCCAATCGATTCTGATTAGATTGGGCGATTAGTGCCCTAATTTTTTTAAAAAAATGCAATTTTGGTAAAAAAAGATCTCAAAAAACCCAAAAATAAATCCAAAAAAATTGTAAAAAAAAGTTTCAAATTTACATGTATTGTTTTTATATATTGTCGCATAAAAAAAGAAAAAAAAATGTTATAAGCATAATTGGATTTTGGAGAAAGTGATTAGGCACCGTAAGTCCCTCAGGGGTTGGTGGTATAGGTATTAGATTGAAGATCAAATCAGATGAACAACGAATAAATTTCATAACCCCTTGAGTTGAGGGACCTACGGGGCTTGGCACCCTGGCCTGACCAACTCTGGTGTGTTTGAGTCTACTTGCCCAAAGCGACAAATCTTGTAGTTAGCAAATAAAAAGTATATGACTTGTCTGTCATGGTAATAAAGCGGGAACAATAACTATGACCGCACAACAACATTACAGCTAAACAACAAGACTACCATTGAAGGCTAGTCTCAACCCGTCTTGATCAAACGAGAGAGTAAAAGAAAGAAGAGAGGTCAAAGAGAGAACGAAAAGAAAGGAAATAAGGGGAATTAAAGAAGGAGAAGAGAAGAGAGAAGAAAAGAAACAGAGAGAGAGAGGTGGGACAAAAGGCGATAAGACAAGAAGAAGATATGAATAGGAAGAAAAGGAAAGAAAAAGAAGAAAGAAGAGCATGAGAGAAGATGAGGGAGAAGAAAGGAAGAAAGGAGAGAGAAACAGAGAGGCAAAAGAGAGAGAAGAGAGATATAGATGGCGATGCGATAGGGAGAAGGGAGAAACTCAGACGGCAAGGGAACAGAGAGAAGGGAGAAACTCAGATGGCAATGGACCTCCGTCTTCTTGGACTGAAGAAGATGGAAGAAAAGGCACAGGCGGCGCTAAGGTTTCACCGGCTGGGCTAAGAGAAAGAGAGGGGAGAAAACATAAGCAGTGCTAAGGTTTCGCCGTCTGGGACAGAAGAAAGGAAAAAACTTAGGCGGCGCTGAGGTTTGGCCGTCTAAGACAGAAGAAATGAGAAAACTCAGGCGGCGCTGAGGTTTTGCCATCTGAGACAAAAGAATTGAGAAAACTCAAGCGGCACTGAGGTTTTTCCGTTTGAAACAGAAGAAATGAGAAAACTCAGGCGGCGCTAAGGTTTCGCCATCTGAGACAGAAGAAATGAAAAAACTTAGGCGGCGCTAAGGTATCGCCGTCTGAGACAGAAGAAATGAGAAAACTCAGGCAGCGTTGAGGTTTACCGTCTGAGACAGAAGAAATGAGAAAACTCAGGCGGCGTTAAGGTTTCGCAGTCAGAAAGAATAAATGAGAAAACTCAGGCGACGCTAAGGTTTCGCCGTCTGAGATAGAAGAAATGGGAGAGTGAGAGTACAAACAGCGATGGACTTGCGCCGTCTAGGATAGAAGAGAGAGAGGGGATTTTGACAGAGACCCGGCCCGCCATTCAAGCTAGGGCCCGGCCCACTGCATGTGTCTCATAAACAAAAAAGACATCACACCAGGCAAGAGGTACACCATGGATGGATGGAGGAAAGAAAGATGAATATAAACGTGATAGACCAAAGAAGGAAGAGAGATAAAGAGATAAAGAGGAAAGCAAGGAAGAGAAAGGGAGAGACGAGAAAGAAAATAAGAGATAGAGACGAGGGAGAAAAGGGGGAGAGAAAGAGAGATACGGATGAGATGAGGAAAGAGGAGAGAGATAGAGAGATAGAGATGACAAGGAAAGAGAGATAAAGATGAGAAAAAGAAGGGAGGTGAGAGAAAATTATCTTACAAGAGGTACCGACCTTTATTTCTCTCTCCTCCCTCTCTCTCTCTCTCCAAGACACACCCATGAACTCAAGGCAAAAATTGATCAATCCGTAAAATGAACGAGGGCCTTTTATAATTAGGCATTGCATGTTTATATAGAAATGGGTGGATGCCCAAAAACTACCCAAAATTGAAGATAATTACAATTTAATTGAATTAAAAGAAATTCTAAAAATGGGTGCAAAATGACCATTTTTCCCCTGCTTAACAATATATGGAATTTCAGAACAGTCCCTGCTGCTGCCCGAGAACTTGCGTGATCTTTCATGGCTGATCCGAGGTTGCTTTGATGCCAGTTTGATAGAAAGATGATTGTTTTATTGTAGGGCTTAGCATGGTGATCGATTTGATACCGACTTCGAGCCATGATCATGAGACTTGAATTTTGGATGAATCTTGAAAACTTCGAATCAATAATGTGCTCATTCCTTGATGTTTTTTGTGATTTCTTCGTCGAATCACTCTAAGCATGCCGTCACAATCACTTTACAACAAACGCAGCTTGATTTCGTGTTTGGATGAAGATTTCGTTGTCTTGAGTTTTTGGCTGGAATCTTGAAATCCAACGGCCAGAATTTACAACAGATTCGATGCCTCTATGTGTAAAATCCAATCGTTCATCGTACACGAGGTTTAGACCAGAGATGACCTCGAACCTTACACACATAATGCAATTAGTTTCGCATCGATCGGGTATGAGAACGTCGTGATTTGACCGCCCAAATGAGGTGTGTTGCTGCTGAATTTTTCTGCAATTTCCTTCATGGATCAGCAACTTCTTACTAGTTTTTCTCCCTGCTCGGGCATTGTCATAGGGACATACCACCTATCAAAACGCTCATCTTTATGAGACGAACAGGCTCACGAAATTTGAGCATGATTCGACTTGGAATGAGTGAGATATAGGCCCCTAATGTCACTGTTCGTGACTGTAAAAACAACCAACTTTAATGGTGTTTTGGTGAAGGGTGGCCACACGGGAATAGTGTGCAACTTACCCCTTTTCGGTATTTTACCTATAACTTTATCTTGAAGTGCCCGATTAAGTTGATAAGGGTTTTCGATTATGTCAGATCCAATGACGGTAGTCCCACTGCTGTTTGATACACCAAAAATATATTTCTAGTTACGAGGTCTATTTTAGGGTGCTAGAGGCCAATTTTTCTGAAATTGTTTCTTTGTGTTCATTGCCTTAGACATGTCTGATTGTGATGAAACTTGGAAGGTGGCCTTTTGGAGTGCTTATAAAGATCTTGACTTGTTCTAGGGCCATTTTGAGACTGTCGAAATTTCCACTGTATGTTGAGGCTTTATTGACCTACTTCCTCTTTATTCCGCATCAGGGACCAAGGTGCTGAAAAATGTGTTCAAACAGCTTGCTCTGCGGAATGTTGTGCTTCAAGAGATGCTAGAAGGATAACATTCAGAAAATTTCCTTCGGCTTTGTTACTTTTTTTTTTCCTAGCCACAAGGCCACGTGAACGCCGAGGAGATTCACGCAATGTTGCAACTAAGATGCTTAGACGTTTGGATGCAATGTACAGGTCCATCCGTGGGGGAGAAGATACTTTTTTAAGGGATCCTGTCAAAGTCCTCACCCTCGCGTGGACTGTTTTTTATTCTGAAGCTGAGGATTTTGTACGTACCTCATTAGTTAGAACCAGGCCCGTCTGGCAATGGAGTGCCGCGTCGAAGGGCATTGTTCCCATTTGATCTGCGTTTCTTTGTCTTGGATACACAACTAAAGAGCCTTTGGTCGGTGATCGTATGCATTGTGCACTAGATATTCCTTGGCGGGCAGGGTACCTCAATTTATCGAGATGACCAGCTTTAGGTATAACCCCTACCCACTGTTAGCAGTCTCGTATAACAGGTCCAAAGTCATGGCTAACTTAGCCTTCTTGGGGCGTCTTTAGTTTGTCGGAGTAACTTTCTTGTTTGTTTGCTTTGGATGGTCTGTTAAAGACCATTTTGTCGACGCTCGTCTGTGTCGTGCACCAGTTATTCCTCGGCACGTAGGGTACCTCAGTTTATTGCGGTGACCGGCTTTGGGTATAACCCCTACCCACTGTTAGCAATCTCACGTAACAGGTCCAAAGTCATGACTGACTTAGCCTTCTTAGCGTATCTCCAGCATCTTAGAGTGCGTTTGTAACCTCGTGGGAATAATGCTCTTCCTCATGAGACTTGTTGTCTTGCTTTCTTAGCAAATCTTCGGTCTTTCGAGTCCTTTTTGTAAATGGACTCAAACTGTCGTAATCTTTTCCTTGAAGCTCATGTTTTTTGGGTGCTGGTATTGTGGCACCAGGGATTTTTCTTTTTGAGTGTGGGCTGAAGCTGCCTGTTGAGGCAAGTGCTGCATCAACCTGTTCATTTCTCCAAGCGTCCTTTGCGGATTTTCACTTGAACTTCAGAAGCGGTGCCATAGAGACGGTTTTCACCAACTTCCTTTTATTTGAGGCTCTTTTACCCATGACCTTTCAGCCATGTCCACCCTTATTTTTCATTTTTACTCACAGTGCCCTTTCAGGTTTTCACTGTGCCAGGGTTTTTATTTTCACGGAACTCTTTTACTCACGGTTTCGTGACCATGCCCGTCCGTCATTTTTACTCATGGCATTCCCTTGTCCAAGTATACACCATGCTCGTTATTTTGTATTCTTGTCTCTCTCGTTTTTTGTGAAGGCGTGTTTAATGGCATGCCATCGGGACTATGCGAAGCCTTTTATCGTCATGCGGTCAGGACGTGCACTATAGTTTTAGGTCATACAGCTGGACCGTAATGGAGATGGATGGCAGTCTGTTGAGGTCATGGAGTGAGTATGGTGATGGTTTTAACGCACTTTGGGAAGATGTATGAATGAAGGTGGAAAATTATGGCCCCGTAGCTGACGACGAGTATGGGTGGCAGGATGGTTCACCGTATTGTGAGCACACGTGAAACTCACTGAGGAATGATAATGAAATGAATAGATTCACTGGAGAGGTAATGAAAGTGGTGCACAAAAATGAACGGGTCGGTTAGGGAAGACGTGCATGAAGATCCACATAAAGGGGGTGTGTGCATATGTGAGGGCAAGGTCATGCCTCCGGGAACTGTTCAAAGCAGCTTAGTGCGGTCAGAACATGCACTATGGTTTAAGGTCATACAACTGGATAGTGGGTATGCAGTTTAAAATCATGCAACTAGGACCATGCTGTTTAAAGTCTCCACCACAGTTTAAGGTCGTATAGTTTGGACCATGCAGTTTAGGGTCATGCACCTGGACCAATGTTGTGCAGTTTAAGGTCATGCAGCCAGGACCAAAGCTGTGCAATTTAAGGTCATGCAGCACGGACCATGGCTGTGCAGTTTAGGGTCGTACAGCATGGACCATGGCTGTGTAGTTTAGGCTCATGCAACACGGACCATGGCTGTGCAGTTTAAGGTCATGCAGCACGGACCAAGGTGTGGGTCACCATGTAGGTGAAGCTGCATGAGGAGGGATAAAGTCTATCGATGGCAATCTGACTCCCTGGGGATAAAATGGTCAAGACCAGCAAGGGGTTCAGATGGGAAGGTCCACTTCATTTGGGGTAATGGGAACAGGTGTGGGTCCCTTATAGGTGAAACATGATACCCGTTCTAGGTGAGACAGACCCACTGGGGGTTGCAGTGGTAAAAATGCCCTAACTCCACTGGGGATCATAAGCTGCAGTACAAGTATGACTCCTACTGGGGATGAGAAGTCATGGCCAGAGTAGAACGACTTAAGCACCACTCCGTTGGGGATAATAGGCCACGATCAAGGTGCAACTCTACTGAGGATAATAGTAGTAAGATGTGCATGGCTTTTAGCATGGGGCGTGTGACAATGAACATTTGTCGAACACCTAGCCGGCCCTGGGTTTTTTAAAACGTAGTCGGCGCTGATGTCGGCCAACATTACTTCTGGAACACTCAATCGGTGCTAAAGTCATTAGAAACATAACCAGTGCTGAGGACAGCCCGTGATATCTCTTGAACACAGTCGGTGCTGAGTCACTGAGAACACAGCCAGCGTTGGGGTTACCGAAAATATAGCCGGCACTAGGTAGTTTTGACAACATATCCAGCACTGGGTGTGGGTTAGTGTTCGGGCCCTGACTTGAGCCCGACCCTGTCCTGGTCTCTTTTGCATAGAATTCCATGGGTGGCGATAAAACTTGCCCGGGCCTTGGGTCAAAACCTGACCCGGTCCGACCAATTGACGTTTGCCCTTCTTGGTCATGACTGGGATTCCCAGTTTGAGAAGGGCATTCGAGGAACACATCAGCTATAAAAAGGGGTAAACCCCATTTTCACTGTTTTTCACCGAAGGGTAAAAAGACTTAAGAAAAAAATTCTAATGGTGAGAAGAAGGTTTCCAGTGAACGCTTGAGTGAGTGCACATGGGATTTCAGCCAAATTAGTAGCTTGCCTGCTGACAAGGGAGAATTCCGGCAAGAAGCAGAAATTTTATCGGGCTTTGTGAAGTTGCAGGAGTTTGTAATAAGCATTGTGAAGCCATCGGGGAGTTTTGTCGTGGAAACAGTGAGTTTTTCGGGACAACATGGAATTTCTAGTCGTGATTTTGAAAAGTTTGTCGGGATTTCAGCAGTGACTTTGGCAAGACAGAGAAGAGAAGAAGGGCAAAAGTTGCAGCGACGGGTCGTTGGGTGAACTTTCGCTAGTTTTTGGCAGTTTTCCAACATATACAAGTGAGTTTCCCCAGTGGTTTGGAAGAAAGTTGCAGAGGTTTCTGGCAATGGAAAGGGGTTTCAACGAGAAACTGAAGGGCATAGGGAGACGGACGGTTACAGGAGGTTGACCGTTGCAGGGAGGTGAACGGCCTTGAATCCACACGTGTGAGGACGTGTATCAGGCCAGGACGTGGCGGCAGTTGTCAAGCGGCATTGCAGAGCTCGAGGTGACACGTGCAGGATCTATAACACGTGTGAGAGATTTGATCCCAAGCGGCAACTATCTTTTATAAACTCAGCCGACACTAGATATTAGCAAACACAACTAGCGCTGAGCATTAGCCAACACAACCAGCGTTAAGTTTTGAGTACTCAATTGGCGCTGGACCTCTGAAGTTACACCCGGCGTTGGGTCTTTAGTGACACAGTCGGCGTTAAAATTCCAAAAACACAGCCGACGCTAAGCTTCCAAAAACACAGCCGGTCCTAAGCTTTTGAGAACTCAACCAGCACTAGGCTTATAAAAACCCTAGCGGGTGCTAGTCTTCTGAAAACCCAACCAGCGCTAGGCTTCTGAAAACTCAATCGACGCTAGGCTTTTGAAAACCCAGCCGGCGCTTAACCAGTGTCTCAACAATTTTCCTTCGGCAGTGAACCCTTGAATCTCTTACAATGGCTGAGGCTTTTTACCAAATCTCTTACAATGGCTGAGGCTTTTCAGAGAAGGAGAAGTTAACACCAATGATTTTACCGGTGAGGCTCTAGTATGGGGCGAGCCCATTTGGCTAACTACTCTTATATGTAAACCGGAGTGGCCTCCTAGCGTCACGTTCATCACTATCCCGGTTTGCTTTGAAGTCCGGAGTGATAATGATGGCAATGTGATTATCGAAGAAGGGGTGGCGCTTCTCCATTGCATGCATAGAAACTTTGCTTCTGAGGAAAACTTGTCCACCCTCGGAAACCGAATGGTGCAAACAAAGGGGCTAATATGGTCGGGCAAGGGCCTTCGAGTACAGGGAGAGCACCAATATCCAAAGGGATACTCTTCCTAGACCACCAGGGTGTTAGTGTCGTACAGTAACGTTCGTGAACGTGCTTCACTGCTAGCAACTGTTCAGTGCTCGGCCAATTACTATGATTGGTGTTCTAATACCGTCAAGGTACTGCTCGAGACGTGGAGCCACGTTAGCAGCACCTGGCTTTTTGGGTATAGGGAAGTAGGAATGTCCTCGCTAGATCTTCATTTTATCAAGGGTCTGCCACTAATCGGGGCCATGTATGACGAATTCGTGCCCCAAAATTCAGTCATCTTTGATGGTGCTAGCTTGGAGGGAGAGGAGTCACCTGCTAGTCTTCAAAAGATTTTCGAGGTTTATCAATTACTTCATGCTCAATCTAGCAATGGTCGGGTAACTTTCACCAAATGGGTGAAATTCTTTTACGGGGACTATGCTGAAGGTAGTCAGGGTACTCCAAGAGGGAAAGGGAAGGCAATTGCAAAGGAGAGACCTCCCATGTATCAACCTAAGACCACCGACGATCGTGTCTTCTTAGCCACATATTTAGCCTTATTGTTATGCAAATTTGTGCTCCCTGGAGGGGCAGATGACATTCGTCCAGGCACCTTCTATGTAGCCTGTGACATGGTACGAGGGCGTGAATACGCCCTTGCTCAACCAGTCATGTGCAATATTTACCATGGCTTGGGGGCCATCTCCCCTGGAAAGGCTTACAAAGGCAAAGAGGGAGGGAATGGCATTATCAGAGGAGAAGCATTCCCGGGGGACTTTAAAACTCCTTTCCCCATCCATTACGTATATGGGTGGCTAGCGGCCTATTTCCCTGCCACTTATGTCAAAAGCCAGGGTAGAGAGGATAAATTATGCCCCTTCTTGATGAGGAGGCGATCTTTCACAGCCTAGGAGAGGCTCGGAACTTGTTTGGGCATGACTTCTCAAATATGCGGCGGGTCCCATTTCCGGTTGGGAGCTTCACTGACTGTGCTTTTATTGATGAACTAGGGAAGGAGCTAGATGGCGATCCTACTACTATTAGGGAGCTCATGTTTATCCTAAGCATTAGAGGGGTAGTTTTACCCTCTCACAATGCCAGATTAGAAGGGTATTTCCCTCATCGCTTCGCCTGTTAGCATGGGCTTGATCAGGGCTGGCCCTTCTTTGTGTTTTTCGAAAAGCGTAAAGGCAGAATAACCATAGGGAAGATGGAAGAGCTTGGGACTCTGTGAGAGTGCTGGCTGCCAGGACATATACGGACCGCATGGTCCACATGACTAGAGATGATAGAAATAAGCAAATATGTGATACCTCATTTTAGTAGAAGGGTCAGGGTGACCGAGGCATATGCAAACTGGTGGAGGCTCACCAACAAGGGATACTGGGATGAAGATCACCCTTGGAAAGGGGAGTACGGTAATTGGTGCCAGGCGACCAGACAGAGAAGGACGGTGGATACTCCTGCTCATGGTGAGGTTTTTATCTTGGGAAATCCTTTAAACTGGGAGGCTATTGGAATTTCTCAAGAGATACCACAATTCCTAGCCATGAAGAAGAAAACTGGGAGCATATTCGACAAACTCAGTTATGTCTTCGAGTGGCGTGAGGGCCGAAAGGTCCCAGGTTATGAGAAGTGTCCCATTCAGGATTTGAATGCACTGATCGAGAGTGGTCCTCATAGAAAATTGGCTACAGGTGCTTCTCAATGAGGGAATTCTAAAGCGGCTGCTCCTCCTTTAGCAAAAGGGAGGAAAAGGAAGCGTTTTACCACTACCAGTACTCGTGCGCCTACTCAGAGTGGTAAACATGTTAGAAGGCGCAGGGGTGCCAAACTTCAGGTAGCTCTCCTTCTTCTGATTCATTAGCATCTCCTCCAGTATCACATTCTGTGCTTTCACCACCATCTTCTATTTCTCCTAAATTATTATCTTCCTCTTCAGAGACTGAGGTGAATGACTCTGGCCCTTCCAAGCCAATTATGATTGCTTCTAACTGGGAAATGACTCTGGACGTTGGGGAGAACCCACAAGTCTGATAGTAATCCCTGTGTCAGATCCGGTTCATGAGGAAACCAATGAGGCTGAAGGCTCTGTGGTTCAAAAGTTTAGTGCCCCAGCTGGGACAAGAGCCACGATTGAAGAAGAAGGGCCTCTGGTTAGTGAGGCTCTTGAGAATGAAGAAGGTGTTGCCCCTGAAGATGACGGGGTTGAACTTTTTGTGGTCAAGGTTGTGGTCATCGGGGGTATGGACCAGGTGAAAGGGGCCGTGGCTGGCAGAGTCTCCTTAGAAGGTGAAGGAAAAAGGGAAGATGGAGCTCCTGATCTTGCCAATTCTGATAAGACAATTCAGGAGGGTGAGGGGCAAGGAGAGGAATTTTCTGTGGAGCACGATGAGACAGAATTGGTGGCCCCCATGGGCGAGGGTCAAAATGGCATGGCTGGAATTGAGGCATCCAAGGAGATTGAGGAAAGGGGTGCCTCTGAATCTGAAGTTTTGGGCTTCACAATTTCTTCAGTGGAGCCAGTGACTCAGATGGCTATCTCCTCTTCGATCCCAACCCTTGAGACCGAAGCCTCTTTAGAGGCGGCAAGCACAATATGACCACCCCAGCTAGTTTTTAGTGGGGTATCTTGTATAATTGCAGGTATGCTTCGTACAAGCCTTCAGGGTTTAAGGGAACTGCCTTGCAGTGAGCTGCGCGAGGCTTTGGCCAAACTCTGGGAATTTGCTGCCGCAACCACTGTTATTGGAAATGCGTCAGAAGTCCTTTCCCATTTTAATGCTACCTTAAGCGAGTTGGAGAGTTGGAGGTCAGGAAGACTGCATTGTGAGGCGGAAACCAGTAGGCTAGCCTCCTTGGAGGAGTCAATCTTGCATCGTCGCGAGGAGATATATTCTTGCACTGAGAAGAAGGCCACTATGACTGGTCGTCAGCTGGATCTTAAGAGAGAGGCGCAAGCTTGCTTCAAGAGGATGGTCGAAATAAGAGAGGAGATGCGAATATTAAGGCAGGAATTCACCGAACTTGAGAAGGAGATGATTCAGAGAAGGGCCATGGAGACTTCTCTAGTCACAAGCTTATCAGAACTCACTCACACCATCGAGTGCGAAACTGTGGCGATGGAGGAGGAGACTCAAATGGTGGCTGAACTGAAAGAACATGTCTAGGACACCGAGGCTTCTTCTGTAGTATGCATAACAGAGATCAATAAGATAATTGATCATTTTTTAAAATGTCTTTTGTCTTGCCAGCACTTGTAAAAAGTTTGAACTCATGAATAAAATGATTCTTTTTCTTTTTTGGCTAACTTTGCAGTATGATTTCACTCTCCTCTTACTTTGCTACACCTCATGTGATCGTTTTGGGCTTGAACACCTCTCGACATATTTATTGTCTCAAGGGGCTAATATCCTAGGCCTTGTTTAGTCCCGTGACAAGCTGTCGTGGCTTTGATAACTTCGAAACGGGGAGTCAATGCTTTTTCTCCTCTTAATGTTTGATTGGACAATGGCTCATAATTCATTTTCCTCATCATTTGGTGAGCCTGCTCACTATAGATAGTCCAATCAGGAGGGGCTTTTGCCTCCATTAGTGGTGCATTTACTTCAAACCCATCATAGCTTTTGGTCTCAGGCACGAACTCCTTGAGATGTTTTGAAGCAATACACATAACCTCCAATTAGCTATAGAGACTGCGAACTTCGCTTCATAACTATGCTAGGGAATCCTGCTCTTGAGGGGAAGAAGACTGTCCTTTCTCAAACTGTCCTCCTCGCGCGAAACCAGAGAAGTGCAGAACTTGTGGCTGGTCACTGATATGTACTAACTCTGTTGTGGGACGAGGAGCATCTTCTATGCTCATAGCAACCGGATTTTGAAAAAGCTTTCGCAGCGGTTAGCGCGCCACTTCTACTTTTAAAAGTGCAATAGTGGAGGACTTTTTGATGGTCTAGCGTATAAGTGATCTTTGGAGCTAGAAATTCTACTCCCATAACTTGCTCAATCTCAGGAATGACCTTTGGTTTATCTTCTGGCCAAGGTGGGCCAAAACTAGTGGTGAAGGGCGAGGACTCCTCTGCTAGTGAAGATGAAGTTTCTTTAGGGATGATTGTGGGGATGCTAGAACGAATAGGAGTTAGAGGGATGATTTTGCCTTGTCTTTCTTCCTCTTTGAATATGTTTACCAATGTTATCCCCACATCCTCAACATCCTCATGAGGTGAATATCCTGTCTTCATTGTAGACTTGTGATCTCCATCATTCAGCTTCTGAGGCGACACCAGATCTGTGAAGTAATACTTAGCATCAACGTAGTGAGTTTCGGCTGCATGGAATGGTCTTTTGTCAGCATAAACCGTATGCTTCTTCCATCTCGACTATACTTGAACCACTGGTGTAATGTCGATCGAACCACTCCTTGACCATGGAGTCATGGTCGATCGAGGAGAATGTTGTAGGAAGTGTTGGTCTCGATTACATGAAACTGAGCATAATCGTTCAGCTCACCGATCTTAAAATGAAGGCGAACTGTGCCAGCTGGCTTCTCTCTTGACTGGTTGAACTCTTGAACTGTGATGTGGGTCGGAGTAAGATCTTCGGACCCTAATCCCAATCGAGTAAGGATCCTCCTTGGGATAAGGTTGACTGCTGACCCTCCATCCAACATAATTCGGTTGATGGGGGATGCATGTAATTCACCTGTCATGAAGAGAGGGCGATTATGAAACTTTTCTCCTAAATGCAGATCGTCCTCTGAAAAGGTGATTGGCATACATCCTTCTAAAATCGTCAGGTCCACCTCAATGGGTTCTACTTCGATCTTGTACACCTCTGGGTTAGAGAGAGCTTAAACCAAAGCCATCCGGTAATCCTTTAAGAGAAAGAGGGTGTTATAGATGCTAAGAAGGGCTGGAAGTTTCCTCAAATGCTCTATCACGTCATATTTTACCTTTTCTTGGTCAAGGCTTTGTGCTCCTAATCCTGCCACTGGTTTGGGTGGTATGCTGGGTTGAGGAGCGGCTTTAGGTGGAAGATATTTACTTTGGCCTGCTGACTGACTTGACTGCACAGCGGGCTTGATTTGGGTGATGGAGGTTTGAGGTTTTGGAAGCGATTGAGTAAGAGGTATCGCAGGGAATTGGAGAATAGGTGGATTGTTTGGGGTATTTGGATTAGGAAGGAGCCGGGGAGATGGAGGATAGGCAAATTGGTATTTGGATTAGAGCGAAGTGGCAAACTAGGAAACTTCAAAGTGCCCGACTTTTACGGTGGAGATTGCAACGCCTTCCCCGATCTGAGGCTCATTTACTCGGTGTTAGGTGATGCTCCTGAGATTTGCACTATATGACATGCCTCCTAAAAATAAAAGCTCTGCCCCCTTGATTCCTTTAGTCTCTGCTCAAAGTCGGGCTCAGGGAGCCACTGAGGTTTCTTTGGCTTCGACGTTTTGTACTTCTTTGCAGAAGATAGCTCTGCCTTGGCCTTAGCTGCCAAGGCATCAGCAACTGTTAAGAATCGAGCTACTTGGGCTAGCGTCTTTTTCAACCGCTTCTGTTGCACCCTACTTATGTTGATTCCTTCGAATTCTCTGTCAAGAGCCTCGAAATCTGAACATTTCAAGGTTGCACCTACAGGAGATATTGAGGAAGAAGGATGAGAAGCAGAAGAGGAAGAAGGAGAGGGGTTCGAAGGTGGGGGACTTTTAAGGTCGTTCCCCTAATTGGACCGAGTTTGGAAACTTTTTTTGTCATCACCAAGGTTGGACGTGTGCAGGAAATCTTTCAGGTCTTTCACCTGCTTAGACCATTGGGGAGTGCTTTTAACGTCGTCATCCTCATTGGACGTGCTCTGAGGAGAAGATGGCTCAGGGACATCCTCTTGATGAGATGGAGAAGGAAGGAAGATGATGTCAGGGATAAAGTCTAATAAAGTTGGCAGTGGGGGAAGGGGCCTAAGAAACTCCTGCTCGACTAGCGGTTGAGCGGTCTTGTTTTTCCGACGAGCAGCCCTTGGTCTCCTTCTGATTTTCTATGGTGGTGCTTGATTCATCTTGCTCTGCTGGCAAACATCCTTAGCTTGGCGAACTGCTTCTTGCCTCGGAGACATGAGTCTACTTCACCTATGGTGGACTATCCATGGCTGGGAAGTAGAGGGTTCAACCGGATTTGAATCATTATTACGAAGTTCTTATGTTGGAAGGCCCTCTTACACCGGTGGAGCAGTAGCTTGGGGATCACTTATTGGAACGTTGTAAGACTCTTGGCATTCCTGTATTTTCTTTGTAATTATATCATGGAAACTGGTACAGTTGTACAAATAATGCCCTCATATCTAGTGGTATGGGCACCAACGGTCCTCAGTTCCATGGGCAAGGTGTCGAGGCTGCCTTGCCGGTTTCGGTGTGATAAGACCTTCTTGAAGCATTATAATGAAAGAGGCATGAAGAAGACCAGGCGTTTCGTCTTCCTCTTGAACCGTTACTGTATAGGAGGCTTCTGCTACCCCGAATACATCTTTTAGTTCTTCAAGCTTACCCTTTTGAATCAGAGCCTCAATAATGTCTTTCAGTGTGCAGCAGTCATCTGTGGGGTGATTGATCATTCGATGGCAAGCACAGTAATTCGCTTGAGTATCGAGCCCAGCTTGCTCAGGGAACTTGGTCTTTAGAAGCTGGATCATGTTATGTTCCAGCAATAATCGGAATAGCACAAGGACCCATTCCTTCTCAAAGGGGTAGACCATGTTCCTATGTCTAGTACAATAATCTTCCCGATTAAGATTTGCAGGTGGGGGTGTACTCGGTTGTATGACTGTTGTTGTTTGCCCACCTGAGGCGTTGTCTTTGTTGTGCTTACGCCCTTGGAGAGGTCCAAAGTTTGGAAGGGAGCTTTTTTTGGATTAGTGACCATGACAGCTGCACTGATCACTCCATTTTGTTGGTTGCCTCAGGGGTTAGTCCGCGAGCTACCATTGCCCTGGTTGTTTCCCGAGCTTACAGATGGTAGTCGTGACCCACCGTGGTGGCGTGATAGGCCTTCTATGCGGACTTATTTAGAGATTAGCTCTGACATGGAAGTCGGATTGGAGGCCTCAACATGTAGAGTGATTTCAGGTTGCATGTTCCACACACAAGTTTGAAATGCTTCCTTCTATGGCATAGGATTGGGATGACGAACAACCAAATTTCTCCATCTTGATATGAACTGGTCTACAGGCGCATCAGGGTCTTGGGTTAGGGTGAGAAGCTCAATGGTTTGAACCTCTCTCTCAACCTCCTAAAAGCGCTGGTGGGAGAGTTTTTCCATTTCCTCCCAAGTATGCACCGAGTTTGGAGGAAGTCGAGCATACCACTGAAAAGCTGGGCCATTAAGGGTTTTAACAAACTGGCGGAGAAGGAGTCTCCCATCAGCCGCTGTCTCTCCACACGCTGCTTGGAAGTGGGCGATATGCTGATTCGGTGACATGGTTCTGTTGAATAAGGGAAACTTCCCTTTCTTGTAATCTGAGGGAACGACACTTGGTCAATATATGAAGGGTACGGCCTTTGATAAGGCATTGCACCATGTATCCCCAGAATTTGTCTGTCCTGTAAGCTATGGGTAACCATAGCATCGATGTCTGCCTATGAGATGGGAGGGACAAAATTGTCATGTGAGGCAGAAGGAAAGGGCTGCCTTGGAGGTGCACCATATGAGTGATGGGAATTAACCTCATGGTTAGCTGATTGTCGTGTGACATCTATATGATCTATCTTCTCCATCATTATGCACACCATATCTTCGAATTTGTTCATGCGGTCTTCATGCGAGTCAGGTTCATTTATAACCATTACACTAACTGTTTCTCCATGGAGGTCAGCCTTAGTTGTAGTTGAGAACTTGTGAACTTGACGAGTTGCACGTGGTAGATCGGTCAGCAAGGGGTCTGCATGCCTCGACTGAACTCGAGTTTTGTATGCTGATCGAGTGAGGACCGTTTCTTGACGGTCTTGGGACGGTGGCTGCTGAGCGGCTGGGTCATTTTCTACAATGCTAACCATAATGCAAAGCTCATGTGCTTCCTCTTCAGGCTTCGTCATCTGAAGAGGGTAGAAGGGGTTTAGGCGAAGAAGGTCATCAGAGCTGATTTCACCAACCACCTTGGTGCAGACCCCTATCGTGTTTAGCTTTGAAGTTTTGATGGACCTCGCGCAAAAACTATGATCGGGACTGCGGCTGGTCGGCTTTTCTTGCACAAGAGAGAGTTGTCTCCATCAGGTGCGGTAAAGGACGAATTGATATCCTGCTTTTAGTGGAACTTTTGAACACCCATTTTAATTATTGATTTCTCAATCAAACTGAAACAATAGTATTTCCCATACTCTAACTAGTGTATCTTCTTATTGACAAATGATTGTTAAAATTGTGGTATTTTTGGGTTGTTATTACCTCTTTCACATGAGTTTTACCGTTTCATGTTATTCTTCCTCATTTTATTTGAGTCTCTCAAATATTTGATTCAATTAATTGAAAAGTTTCATAATTGGATGGTATCATGGTGTGTGGATCTTGAGGCTTTCTTACCACTTGACGCATGGAAGGAGGGGACAAAAAATAAATCAAATCAGAGAAATAAAATACAAAAATAAATATTGATAGAATATACCCTCATTTTAAAATCTGCAAGAAATTTACCCGAAAACGACATTTTTACATGACCCAAAATAATCTTTAATTATTTTTTTAGATCAAAGAATTACTTATTTGTAAAGGAAAATAGTCCTAAAATGTAAGTTCTCACTAAGATCCTTTAACTAAATCACAACCATTCACATTAAAAAAAAGTTTCGGTTTTATCCTTTAGTTTTCTACACTAAACGAGACATAAATACCCCTAAAAAAACTAGAAACCAAAAGAACTTAAATCTTCTAAATAAATAATAAAATAAAAAAAATAGAAACGCTATTTGCATCAAAATTTTTATTTATAAGTGAAATTTTTTTGGTAACTTGACTACCTAAGTCACCTTAACAAAAATGATCCAAATATCCGTTTTTGTTTCAAATTTTAAATAAATATTTTTTTTTCTATTCAGAAATATTAACTTGACTTTTAAAGATGGCATTTTGATAATGGGATAATCTGCTATTCACAACTCATCAAATTATAAGAGTTAATATTTGAGCGAATTGTGAATGATGGATTTATTAAAAGGGTTATAAAGCCGAGGCTCGAAACAATCAAAGTAAAGCACACCTCCAAATAGTGTCGAGAAATATGTAACCTTAAAATATATTTTCATGTTTAATTATAAAATTTAATGCTTAAAAATAGTGTAGATAGAAAACTCTATGAAAACTTGAAAATCTTGAAAATTGATGGTCGAAAAATGTGTTACAAGATGCACTATTTCTAGACCTTGAAATCCATGCATATTGATGGCAAGATGATCAATTTGATGATATTTAGACATCAAAGCAACTTCTTTAGCGAAAAATTTGATGAGGGCTCTAATTTGATTGTTTAGAGCCTCGGTTCTATAAATTTTTTCTTTTATTAAATATGCAATGTCTTTTTTTTAAAAAAAACTATTTTTGGTGATACCTTACTCATGTGAAAAAATATCACTAAATGACAAAGAATATTTTTTTGTCATTTTTATAAGGTGTAAAGTTGAAATTTTTATTAAAGAACAATAACACTTTACAAATAAAATTCCATAACACTAGCTTTTAAAATATTATTTTACTTTTATAAATAATTTTCAAATTGTCTTTACTTATAATTAAATTAACTATTAACGTAATTTTTAATAAAAATAATATTTTTTTAATAAGTACACAATCATAATCTATTCTAACATTAACATTTGTATTTTAAACGGTTTTTAACTACAAGATCTTTCATAATTTCTAACCTTTTTTTAGGTAAGTAATGAAAATTGAAATAACTTGAATGACAAAAAAAAAGTTTGAAATGGGGATAATTTTTAACATTACCAAGCCAAATATCGTAACATTCCCCATTCCCCCCCCCCCCTCACTCCCCCTCCTCTCTCTCTCTTCTAAATAAAAATAGAAAATATATACAATGAGATCATTTATTTTTGAGCTGGAAAGTCACAATCTCTGTTCTAAATAAAAATAGGAAATATATACAATGAGATCATTACTTTTGAAACACAAAGTCCCCATCACTGGATTTGAAATTGGGTGATTATTACATTTTATGCCCAACATAGATAAAAATGAGTGTGACCGCTTTGTACATAAAATGAGTGGTATCCTATTTATTATTCATAAAAGAAACAAGTAGTCTCATATTACACATTCCCATAAAAATATTACAATTGTAGCATATTCGGATTTGAAAAGTGGAGCAAAAGTATCAAAATGGCATGATCGTTGAGCTGTTGGCGATGGAAGTAATTGGAGAATGATGTGGTTCGTCGCAGGGCGCGCACCCTCCCTCCCTTTCCATATCCAAGCCCTGCCACCATCTCCCTTCTGTTTTCCCCCATTGCCTCTTCCTTCTACTTTTCTCAAAATCCCTCGTCCTCCTCTCTGCTGCGGCTCTTCCAGCTGTCGAGTATCAGCAATGGCCAGAAGAGGAAGATATGACGATCCAATTGAATCATCAGAAGGGGAGTGGGAGGAGCCTGATTATGATGGTGAGTGGACTGCCTCTGATTCTGAAGAAGTTGAAGAAGAAGAAGATGACCATGCTACTCATTCCATTGATACTTCTTCTTCTTTCATGCGTCTCCGAACACAGGAGATGGAGTACCGGAATCTTGTTAAACGTACGTTACTTGCCTTCTTCGTCTCCTTTGTTTTGTTCTTGTTTTTGTTGCAACTTGGAGAAGGTTGCGACTTGCTTGCATAATTTGAGTTCGAATAGTGTATTGGAGTTGGTGTCCTTATGAGAATGTTGGACTCTTCCCTGCTGGAGAACTTCTCGAATGGGGTTTTTCCAAATTGCTGTTGATTCTGAGCATGGAGGTTGTTAAGTTGAAAATTGAGCAAATTGTTGTAAATGTTGATGATTTCCTCTCTTTTATCTCCTGAAAAATTATGTTCCTTTCAAAATATTAATTTTGCTAAGATGAGTACTGATGGGTAACCCACTGAAAGAAGTGTTTCATTCCAGTCGTTTTTCTTTTGATGTGGTATGAAATAACTGCGTTAGGGCAACTATAATATGCGCATACAATATGCATTTTGTTTCCTGAACGTTTGGAACTATATCCCATCTTCCCAAACCTTCAAGACCTGTGTCCTTCAAAGCATCTGATTTCCCATTTGCTTTTGGATGGTGGCTTCACGGACCTGTTTATGAAATGGCTTTTCTTAGTGTCAGTGATAAAGCATAATGTGCTTCATTCACTTGTACAAGTGAATGAGCCATCATATATATTTTCAACAAATACCTTTGCTGGTGTGGCGAAGCTTAATCCCTTTATGGATTAGTCATCTTCTCCAACACGGTCCTTGGTGGTTCCCTGATCCCCAAATTGGCTGGCGTGTGACCCATACAGTCCTTAGACACACTTTCTGTTATGTTGGTTAGGCCAGTCCTTAGAAAAAGTTTTGCATCATTTCAAGGAAATGGGCATTCTTTGTAATTGGGGTTTTTCTTGATAATAGAGGTCATGGAACTTTAAGGAAGCCAAGCTTCTCCCAATCTTGTGTATCCATTTTCTCTTGTACCTCTCCCCCATCTAAATTCACCCCTCATGTGGATGCTGGATCTTAACATGATTCTCAAAATTTTGTGGCAAAATGTGCAAAAGAATTTTGAGTTCTCTTGTTAAAAGTTACCTTCTCTCAAAAAAAAAAAAGAATTTTGAGTTCTCTTGTTTGTCATCTACAATACTTTGAAATTGTAGAATGCTTACCTTATCAGCGCAAAAAAGTTATTGTGTTCTCTTAGCTTCAACTATTAATAAAGCTAGAAAAACCTTGTGAGCCCATCCAACAATATCCACACAAGCATTGAAATTGAGTTTACTCTAGAATAATTAGTTACAACAAAGGCACTAACATCATCATCATCATCATCATCTGAACCTTGTCCCAATTATTTAGGGTCGCTACATAAATCCAGTTTCACGCCATTCTGCTCTATCAGGGCCCATATCCTCAATTTGACCATAAGTCACCACATCTCTTTTCACTACTTCCATCCATGCCGTTTTAGGCCTTCCTTTTGTCATTTTTGAGCCTTTCACTTAAACCAAATTGCCCCTCCAACCGATGCTGTTCTAGGTTGATGTTGCACATGGCCAAACCATCTAAGTCTACTTTCCTCATCTTATTGCGTATTGGAGCTACTCATAAGTTCCTTCAGATATATTCATTCCGAATTCTATCATTTATTGTTTTGCCACTCATAGAAGGGCACATAGCAATGTTTAAAAAACACTGATACAAATGCTAACCTCTTATGTGGATATGAGTGTCTGAAAATGCCAACCCCAAGGTTGGCCTTTCAGACATGATAATTTTGTGTATCATTTAAATGAAGAGGGAGGTGGATGTTAAATGAGATTAGTACTTTCATATGGGCATTTCATTAAAAAAAGTTCAGTAGAAGTGCTTAAATTTCTAAAGTGTCAGACGAGTTTGTTGTGACCATGGTGTGTTTAAACATATCAGAAACCCTATAGTGCTAGAGTCTAAGTTACATTTGTATCGAACAAAACTGTACACGTAGCAATTTAACCGGTGTTCCTTAAAATGAAGCAACTGCCTCCTCTACAGGCATATAATACTTCTCATGTTCTCTTAGGTGCACATGTAATACACTTGACAAACCACAGTGACAGCCATAAACTTTTGAAGCAATCTAAAATACTTTGGATTTTTGTTCCTTTCCCGTCCTTATTGGAACGTCTTTAGCACACACTAAACCAATTAGCAATCCTCTAGAGTGACCAAGCCAATTATGACTG
Organism: Amborella trichopoda; assembly: GCF_000471905.2. Next base: position 1,768,517 of record NW_006498320.1, read on the forward strand.
CTCTGAAGGGCCAAGAAGTAATTTGGTATCCTCTAGAATTACCAAATTGAAAAGGATGCCTCTATATTGTACAAATGTTGGTTAAGAGAAAATCAGTATGTTATCGTCTGATCAATCATGTCTCAAGTAAAGTCAAGGGAAAATATCATATTCCTCCCCCCTGAAATTCTTGATTTTGAAAACTACCTCCTGATTGTTTTGATTTCAAGTGGCATTCGTTTTTCACTACTCCTTGCATACACCCACCCCCCCCCCCCGCCACCACACACACACGCGCACACNCTCTCTCTCTCTCTACTACTACTACTACTACTCTACTCTACTACTACTACTACTACTACTACTACCTACGTAC